>JAQQAE010022862.1:0-10167 GCA_029823295.1 Pseudamia nigra
AGGAAAAACTTCTTTTAACAGAAGAGAAAAACCTCCAGCAGAACCAGCTGCTCAGAGTAGGCAGCCATCTGCCTCGAGTAGTTGGGGTTAGTGGACAGAAGAGAGACAAAAGAAAAGAGTAGAGATAGAACAACAAGCAACACAGATACTGGACGACATCCACCGACACTGGACCAGTCCAGAACCAGCAAACACACAGCAAGGACATCAGGAGACCTAGCGACCTAGGGCAGAGGGAGGAAGCACAAAACTATGGGGAAGATGCAAGTTTATATCACAGTATTGCAAAATAGAAAATAAGAAGGGGGTAGAGAGGGTAAGAGAAAGAGAGGCGACTAGAGTGGTGAGAGATAAAGAGAGAAATGGAAGAGGGGAGGAAGAAGACAGATGGTGGGAGAGAGAGAGAGGAAGGGAAGAAATTTAGAGAGAGAGAGGCAGAGGAAGAGTTAAAAAGGAGATAAAGAGGTTGAAAGCAAAGCTCAGTGCATCACTGTCCCCCAGCAGCCTGGGACTGACAAATGGTCACATACTGTGAAATTTAATGTAAATAGTATTATTTAAAATAATGTCAAATAATGCTGTGAATATACAAGGCTCTTTAGTGCTGCCAACCCTGAAAAATCACAAACAACCCAATTTCAATTTTTTGACTTAAATTCTAAATCTGAAAATTCAAAATTCAAATTTGAAAGTAAAGATCATGATCAACTTAAAATTAGCCCCGTCCCCATCAGCCAACTGCCAATATTTATGATTTCTTTTCAGAAAGTTGTCCCTCATGATATCAGATTCCTTGGGAATGGTCTGTGGCTCAGCAAGTCAAAGTGTTTTCTGATGAAAAGTGGATCGTTGCAACATCTCCGTAAAATCAGAGTGCCGTTGAGTTACAAAGATGTCAGCAGAAAGTCAAGGGAAAATCAAATCAACACACTTCAACACCCTCACAGATGTCTTTAATGGACACATACCGGATTCAACCACAGATATATATTTACGTGTGAAGATATGGGATCTATATATATATATATGTATATGGTTGTGTGTTTCTGTTTGACCAACAGGAGCTCGGGGATCAGCCTAAGGACAGGAGGTTCTCCTCAGCTCACTGCAGCACCAGCTTTGACTGCTCCCACTTTCAGACCTGTGATTATCAGGTTGCCACCACCTCCACTGAGAAAGCCCTCTGCAGGAAGAAACATACAGAAAGCATCCAAAACGTCTCCCACACGGCCTGTTCGCTGCATCCCTGCCAGTGTAGCCCACATAGCACCAAATGCCAAGGTACAAGCACTGTGTCCACACTGCCATCTGTGATGTTGGACCAGGAGCAAAGCAATGATATGGATCCTACTGAAAAAGGTAAGACTGGAGATTACCGTCATCTTGGGTAATCCTGAAGTGCAGCTTAATACAAAAAGAAAATTAATATGTACAAAATTGCAGTTAATTATAACATGTTAAAGGAGACAGTTAAGCTAACATATTCCTCCCCTTCTTTCACATTTTCTCATCCTTTGCTTCCATGGTAGGAGCATGCTCTCCGGTTGTGCGCTACAGTAAAGCTCAGAGGCCAACCTCACTCCCCATCCAGCCATTTGTTTTGATCCCCGCAGGGAAGCCGCTACCCCAGACCCAGCACCTGGGCTGTCTGCTGGAGCAGTACATGAACCAAAAGAGCAGCAAAGCCGTCAGCTCCGAGCCAAGCTTCAAGTTTAAAGGCAAAAGAAGTCAATGCTTTTCTGATCTCCATCTCTCACCAATGGGTAGCCAGTGCCCCATCTTCCTGGAGGCTCCTTCCAGCTCTGACACATGTTCTACCTGCACGCCGAGCCCCGAATGCTTCAGCTACAGACGCACATGGAGCCAGCCCACCAGAAGCCAAGCCCACAGAAGTCCATCACAAACTAGTCCAAGCACCAAACTGGCTCCAGATAAAGCAGGCTCCTACTCAGGCAAAAATCTGCTCTCAGCCCCGAGTCAGTGTGACCTGGTTAAAATCCACACCCACCAAGACCTGATTCACCTTAACCCTAAGCGGAGTCACCCGCACACTGATCCAACACAAATAACAGGCAGTCACTCTCACACCCACAGCTCTGACCACTCTGTATTCACTCACACACCACCGACCTTAGCCCTGTCCACTGACACTCATCACCTGAACATGACGGTGTCCCTGACTCCGCCCACACCTGAACAAACTCACTGTAAGCCGCGGTATCGAGCTGCACCTATGGCTGACTCGTGCTTTTTCCACAGTAGCCTCACAGCGGCTCTCTCCTCCGTTGCTCCCCTCTCCTCTTTGAGTTCTCTCTTTTCTCTGGCTGCTTCTGGCCTGCAGAGCCACAACTCTACTGGAGCCTGTGGGAGGCAGAGTCAGCGTGAAACTGGTGAATCTCTGATCCCGAGTGACAGGCCACCCACTGAGTTCTCCCTGTCACCTGACACATCATATGAGTCCATGTCCATCAGTTACCTTCAGAGGAGAGGTATGGGATGACTCGAGACGTACAAGACTGTATGAAACATGAAATACAATCCCAGTTCCAAAAAAGTTCAGCCACATGGGAAAATGCAAATTAAAGGTGCAGTCTACGATGCTGGGAAACCAGTTAGTACCCAATCATTTGTGGTGGATAAATTATTAAACTTATAACCTCACAGTTGTCAAGCTAGTACGTCTGTTTTCTTAGCTGTACCAGATGTTAAAGGAATCTGAAATGCAGCCTGCCTCTCCTCAGTCATCCTGTGGTTAGAGAAGCTACAGTTGCCAGCTCAATAGTAGCTACTGCTACAACTGTTTTCAGCAATATGAGTGAATGCATGAGCTCGTGCACCTATGAGGTGTAAGCTGTGTTGACTGACAGATCACCTGTCCAATCATTTACTCCGGAAATGATTATCTACTCGCTCGTTTCCCATAATTGTATTCTGCACCTTTAAATTACGATTCAGCACTATTTAAATGTACTTGTGTATAGTATGAGCATAACATACATTTTAAAAAAAATGTTTTGTCCATTTAGTTTCTTATTATTTAAAGATATGCACCTATTCCTCAATTTTGTGTCTGCACCAATTTCCAAAAAAGATCAGCCAGGGGCAGATTTTGAGATGTTATGGTCAACAGTGTCGATAGTGTTACATTATTTTTCACATTTGCATTTCTCCACCTGGCTGTAGGTTTTCATAATTACGGGTTGTATATTAACAACAAGAACAATAAGACTATCAATAATAACATGCATAACATGTACAGTTACTTATTAGTACAAAGAAAAGTTTATTCATTTAATGATTTAGGTGTCAACTATTAAATCAAACACCAATTATTTTGATCAGGTAATTGTTTCTAGCACATTTTTCAACACAACAGTCAAAGTGCCTGTGAGTCTAGCTGTCTAAATTTATCTAAAGCCAAACCAACTTTACTGAGAAAGTAATCAACAGATTAATTTGCCATAAAAGTAATCATTACCTGCAGCCTTACAAGGGAAAACATGAGGAATCACACTGAAAACAATGATAAGGTAACAACAGTTGAATTGCAACACAGAGCACTGCAGCAAGTGCAACCTGAAGAGTAGTACTCAATAATTAAGGCCGAATAAGAATAAATATATTCATGATGCACAACTTTAATGGAAAAATGATTAGCATTTTGATAAAAATAAATCTTCCAAAGTGATTTGAAAGACAAACTGATGCAGTAAGCTGGAAGTCCTCAGGCAGGTCGTTCCACAGCCGAGGAGCCCAGAAACTGACAGCATTTGTTTCCTGTTTTGTGTTTGGAAGATTGTGTTTGTGGCAGGGGGGACTAGTTGGATGTGCAGGCAAGGAGTGATTTAGAAGAATCAACTAAAATCTGCCCTAAAACAAATAAGCAGGCATCAAAATTACAGCACTGTGCTTTTTTGTTTGTTTTTCATAAAGTCTCCTAGTTGAAGTTAGCAGAATTTGGAGACTGTTATAATAGAAGTACAGTGGTAACTCGCCATACGAACGCTTCCACCTACGAAATATTCACAATACGAAAAAAATTTTGGCCAAAAATGCGTCCCAGCAACCGCAAAAAACATCGCATTAAGACAGAGATAAACCCGGAAGTGAACTATTACCCACCTGGAAGTGATGTAAACAGTCAACACAATGACATGCGAAAACTCCCGCGGGAATGCTAACCCCTAGTAACTCGATGTCCCTGCTACAGAGCTGCTCCTTAACAGTTACACCATCTGTTGTTTACAAACACCGCCAGTCCCCCAACTTTCCTCTTACCACTCTCTGCCACTGTCCAGTCTGCACGGATGAAGGTGAATCTGTCCAAGGAGACTGGCAGGCCTGGAGTTGTGTTGTTAGCTCTGGAGCCATTTTGATAGCTAAGAACAGTAGCCATAAGTACGCCGAACAACAGTGTTGTGTTGTTAGCTTCAGAGCTGTATTGTTAATTCCGGAGCTGTGTTGATAGCTAAAAACAGTAGCTGTAGGCACGCCGAGCAATGGTGTTGTGTTGCTAGCTTCCTCTCGGTTAGCCACTGACCGATTTAGCTTAGCCACTAAGCCATCTACACTGCTTTGCTTTCTCCACACTGACCTAACTGACGCCAACCACGCCACGTCAACTCGAATGGTCCACAACTTCCACACAATCCGCCGACACACACTGTATCGACATACACAGTAATACAAAGCCAAAAAATTAACACAGTCAAACACTAACTAGTTAGCTATGTCACTAAGCCAACTCACACTGCCTTGCTTTGCTCACACTGAGCTAACTAGCTGTTTTCCCCGTCACGCCAACTTGAAACAAACCACAGATTACTTTCACACACTGAAACACACAAAACACTTGCTAACACTACGTTTCATGTCCCGGTCGAATGTCCCAGAAGTTAGGATCATTCACTCTCGGGTCTAAGATCCCAGATGAGTCCTCAATTGTTATGAGTTTACCCTCTCGGTTAGCTTACGAATGCTATGATTCCATTCCCGGACACCGAGGCCAGGCCTGGCACCCAGTGAGCTGAGACACGCTGCGTAATACATACATTATATGGTAGTTTTCGTGTGTCCCGGAACGGATTAATTTGAATTTACATGTATTCCTATGGGGAAAACCCGTCCCGCTTTATTTTTTGCCCTACGAGCGTCATGCCGGAACGGATTAATTTCGTACAGCAAGGTACCACTGCATTAGAATTACCTGAGCAAGGGAGTTAATTGTATTCCATTCAAAGGTGGGGCATTTTGAACACTGAACACTTTATTTTCTGTGGTCAGTTAAAGTGTTAATTCAGCCATTTGTGCCTTTTGTGCATAGGCGCATAAAGGGAAACATAAAAAATAAGCAAGACAATCAACCAGTCATAAACACAAACACAATTGATAATGAATAAGTAATAAACAATACTGTATGTCAGTAAATAATAAGCGCAATCAATCATCAATTAATTAATCAAGAAGATGAGCAAAAATGGGGAACAAAATGAACAAAAATAAGTAAAATAAGCATCAAAATGAAGAAAATGGGACCAAAAATTAATTGTAAACTGATGCCTGCATTTTTTTACTATGAATGATTTCACATATCCTAGCATTTGTATGTATTTTACTCTTTAAATTTAAAAGCGAACAAAATGTGAACAAACCTTTGACTAAATAAACAAAAATCAACCATATAACTTATAGAATGAACCAAATTGGAAACAGAGAGGGACAAAACATTCTGCACTGCGAGTAAAATGATCAAAAAATAAAAACGTAAGAAAATCATCAAGTGACAAAATCCCTGAGAAATGAGCACAAAGTAAGCCAATAATGAACAAAACTGTCATTATTTATATATTATTTTTAAGCAGCATTTATGGACACCTTAAAGTTACATATCATCTAAATTAACAGGAGAAGAATGATTTAAACAGTTTAGGCAAACAAATGGACATCGCCCTGAAATCCACACTGGTGATTCTGAACATTAATGCGCTGAAATGTGAATGAGTTTAACTGGATTTTTGTTTAACCAGCTATGTGCTGTTGTGAAGAGGAGCAGTACAGACTCTGCTGCAGCAGTGCCTTCAATACCCTGAAGGGGCTTCCTCTCAAACATGACCTATTTTTAACTCTCCCTGCACGGGATTGGCTGAGCCTCCTGCTTTGTAGCCTATGTCTGTTCGACTATGAGTTGAGAGAAAGAGAAAGGACGAAAGAGTGTGTATATAACACTGTGCATTGCAAACCAACTGATTTATGACACACGTGATCAATTTGTTTTAGTGCTACCATAAGGGCCATACGGTGCAGGTTTAATTATATCAGTATGAGGCCTCGGAGAGGAGCAATTAGGCATGTAGATGGTTGAAGCAGCAGCAGTGGAAAGTCGGGGTGGTGCAGCACTGCAGGCAGCATCAACACGCATAAAGAATTTACTGTGACATTTGCAGTGGCTAGTCAGTCTGAAATGAATAAATAAAAAAATGGGAATGCAAGTGATTTAGGACAGCTGATGAAATGGAGGACTCTTTCATCCTCACTTCACTTGTTCACATTTGCATTTCTGTAATATGATAATGAACCGTGAGTGTTCTCCCACAATTCTTTGCATTAACCCAGTTAGTGAGGTGAAAATCCTCCTATTATTCAGTCATTGACTTCTATAAGAAATGATTTCCACTGGTGCAGTAGATTATTCAAACCAGTTTTCAATACATTTCAACATTTTTTGTGCCTTTAAACGAGGCAGGTAAACTAGAGAAACTGCTGCACCACGGGCATGACAAATAACCGTACTGGGTGTTAAAAGTGCATTTATTCACAATGAGTAATATGTCAGATTTAACAGAAGTTCTCTACTAACACAAGTGATCCAAGATGCATTTATTCCAACTTCAGTTCTCCTTTCTGGTCTGATATTCCTAGGTTTGCTGAGGGCTGTTAGCAGGGCAGTGGATTTGATTGTGGCACATTTTGGCAGCAGCAGAGACCCTGAAGAAAAGGTATGACTTTACAAAGCCATGAGCTTCACCGATAAGATATACACTAAGATAAAAAATAAGGTAAAAGATAAGATGAGGAAAGGGAATATGGTAAGATAAGATATGGCAAGGTAAAGTAAGGAAAGGATACGTCAGGAAAGGAAAGGGAAGTGACAAGGCATGTTAAGTTAAGGATAGGAAAGAAGGTAAGGTAAGGATAGATGAAGAAAGGAAATATGGTAAGATAAGATAAGATGCATTCATAGTGATGTTAAATTTGTATTCCAGATGCGACTCGGTAGTAGCTCTCGAAGTCCCACAATCGCTGGTCTCGTCCTGGAACATCTATGTCCAACCATACAGAATATTTTAGAGGATGGTCTTCGGGATCATAAACGGGATCTGATCATCGGGCATCGCCGTAACCACTCCTGGAGTGTTGTAGAAGTGTCTACAAGGATAGGTATTATAATGCTGAAGTATTACAGTGATTCACAGAAACAGTCAACAATATACTATATCTCCCAGTCAGGTTGACATCCAATTCTCCTGTATATTAAGGAGCGGTGCTGTCTGTGATGAATTGTTAAATGTTTTTGTGTTTCATCTGCTGCAGGTCCATCCACCAAGGTCCTTCACAGCCTTGTCACCAAAATCAGACAGTGTCCACAGCTCAGCAGCCCCTGTATGAGACTGAGAGCCTTCATCATGGGCCTGCTTAAGTATGAACAATACTAACAGAACACAGCTAACACATGCACATTCAATTTTGACACACAGAGCTGACAGACAGACAGCTAGACAGATAGATACTGTAGGTATAAGTGAGTTCTTCATTCGTTCATAATCTCAAAACTCACATATACACACATACAGTGAAAGACAAAACTCTAAGTGCCGTATTTTCCAGACTACACGTCACACTTTTTTTCATCATCTGGCTAGGGGTGCAACGTATGCTCAGGTACGACTTATATATATATAGTGTTAAAACATTTTACGTGTTAGTTATTTTCACACTGAGAGCACAGCTTCATGGCAACTGGGAGGGTGCGCCATGCAACTTTCCAGGAAGTCATTGGACGGATTGACAAGGCATGGATTTGAGTGACAAACGAAACCATCCTGCTAGGATTCAGAAAGGCCGGAATAATTGGAAATGGAACTGATGCTGAGTCTAATGACAGCCGCGCAGAGGACGAAGCAACGCTTCGTGTACTTCCGGAGTTGGCGGAGTTGTTCAGAAGCGACACCAAGGATGAAGAATTTAAAGGATTTAGCGATTAGGATTGAGATCGTGAGTTTGGTGAAGTTGTTAGATTATGTTCTTTATGCTATCGTTGGAGGTATAGAGGTATAGTTCAAGATCAAAATTCAGTTCAGTCCTGCAATGTAGCAAATTGGTTTTGGGCTTAAACCTGTGCTGCATTCACAAGTAACTCCTTTAACATGCATAAAAGGAAGTGTAGAAAGCATGGAAAACATAATAAAAAATAAATGGTCAGATTAAACAGAATTAAAAACACATCTTTTACCGGTGATAAAAGATGAGTTAAAAACAGCATACGACCATCACATTTAAAAGTGCAGGGAGCTTCAGCAAGTTAAAAAGCACATAATAATAAACCATATTATCAATATACTGCTAAATCCACTGAGTCTATCCTTACACTACCAAAAGATTTTTTTAAATCAAACAACTCTGTTGTATCTTAACCCTGATACTCAGTATGCATATTCAGTATGAATAGGCATGTTATTATCTGGTTTGCTTCCTTATCATCATGTTCAAGTTCTGACTGTAAGGATCGATGCTGTCGTACACCTATGATCTTCAGTGCAGTCTGCATAAGCTGAATCAGCTTAAACTCTCTGTGCTCCTCACGACACAGCTGCCTGTTATGTAACAATGGAGTCTCCAGCATTGTGTAGCATTGATATTGATGGAGATGCTGAGGGGATGCTAACAAAGCATGAATTCTCACCATGCTCTGCTCTCTTTTTCTCACCCCTCCTCTGTTTTTTTTCCAACACGTTCACATTCTTTGTCTTTCCTGGACAGTGTATTTTGTTCATTTTATATATATATATATATATATATAATTACAGCCTGTTAATACTGGGAAAGATAGTTACAGTACATTATTTATGGTGTTCTTCATAAAATACATGTCCTACAGAGACAGAACTATGTTAAATGACATGATATGCAACATCCTAAATAAGACACAAATAAAAGTAACCAAATGTTTTTTCATTGTCTTTCAGCTTAAGAGCTTTGGAGTTCTGGCTCAGTCACCTCCAGAGTCAAAAAGGTGAGTCTGTGTTATAATGTGGCTGGCATTATGTATTACACTATTATTCACACATCATGGCCAGTTTATCACACAGGCTTTTGAATTTTGTATATGTAATCTTAATGTGGCTATGACTTTTTTCAAAACTCTTGCAAGAGTCCAAAATACATTCCTTGTTTTACAAGTTGAAAAATATTCTTCATATGTAAAATTGGCAGTACCCCCCTATATTTACATTTTATAAATAACCCTGTGCTCATAGATGTCTTTATTCCTCATCTTGAAGCAGTTATTCTCTTACTTCTGATACCAGGCCATTATGTTTTTCCTCAATAACGTCATACTTACTGCTTATTAATAGTAAGAAAGAAAGTTGTTGTACCTTATTTTTATCCCTTGCATGGGTGGTCTAGGTAGGGGGTAAGTTACTATGGCAACCACCACCTATTTTGGATATTAATGAGGTAGTCAGTTATGTAATGCAAAAAATGTATTTTGACATATATAACCAAAACTACTATAGTTGTAGCCACCAAATTTTAATATGTGATAGATTAGACTGCAGGACACCTCTCACTCATCAAATGACCTTGACTTTGACCTTGAAGATCAGTCAGATCTGAAATTATTGCAATTGGACCTACATACTGTACATTTCTAGCTATGTATTTAAATTGAAAATGTCATACACTCATGGGTTATTGACTTCGCTGATTAAAATATTCTATGACCAAGGAAAATATATATACAGTGGTACCCTGTCATACAAGTTTAATCCGTTCAGCACCTCCAAATCTGAGACCATGGTCCTCAGCCGGAAAAGAGTGGAGTGCTCTCTCCGGGTCGGGGATGAGGTCCTGCCCCAAGTGGAGGAGTTTAAGTATCTAGGGGTCTTG
>JAQQAE010022863.1:0-10166 GCA_029823295.1 Pseudamia nigra
TGCAGAGGATAGGGTGAGATGGAGGCAGATGATTCACTGTGGCGACCCCTGAAGGGAACAGCCCAAAGGAAAGAAGAGGACTTTGTATTTGTATTATTGCTTCTCTTGCATGACAGGGATGACTGAATCCTCAAACACTTAAGCATACTGCTGACTACGCAACCTGTGGATAAGGTATTTACTCATAGAGAAAAAAGTGGCACAGGCAGTATATTGGTCAGATGAGCACATACAGACACACACACACACACACAGCACTTGTAATATATCACTGCTGGCTTTTTGAGCCAAGCATCAATCAAACAAATTTGGTGCCATAAAAAGTTTAATATTGCCGCCAACCAAATTACACTGTCATCTAGGTCAACCTTGGTGCCACATAGAAATGACATTAAATAACAGGTGCTAAAATCAGAGTAATTATAAAGATGAGTAATCCGACAGCATTTCATACTGCTACAAGTAGAGTTGTGTCTCAATAAACAAATCTTAACCTAATCAAACCAAACCTAACCCCCACCTTTCTGAGAACTCGACAAAGTTCTCAGAAAGTTCTAGGTATGTGCCACGCAGTGCAGTATAACTCTCATTTACTGCACATTTCAATTTTAATATATTGAGATCCAGAGTTGAAACTCAAAGCTCCACCTTTCATCCTGTGAGGTGTTAGTTTCACCTGTGGCTCAGAGTCATTAAGGCTACTTGACAGTTGTTGAGACGACCTGAGAGTCCTTCTGACTACGTAAGAGTAGTTGACACTTTCTAGCCTTATATGCATTAGGAATGGGCTGAGGATGGGCTTTGAATTAAGTGGTTGTGCCTTAAACTTCCAACATTCTTCAGTGGAGGTTGCTCCATATTTTCATAGACGTCCTCCTAACAATTTCTCTCAAGCTATCTGCCTTCTCTGGCTTGTATTTGGATAATGTAGTCTTCAAAGGAGTGTCCCGTTAACCTTGACATGCAGGTAGAATGCAGTCATGTCTTGACAAAATGGCTCTTCTATGTTGAGCCATGTGCTTGTGAAGCTTCCTCAGTGCACAGTTCTGAGGATTCTTCACTGCACCGGGCTGCATACACAGCGTTGTCCAGCTTATATCTGGGCATCAGGTTCTTACAGTGGACATTTTGACTCTGAGTGTTCCTGCATTTGAAGCCCACAGGGATGTGATGTTTGGTAAAAATAGCAAAAATAATGATTCCTTCCTTTTTTTCTATTGTCTTTGTCTGCTTTTATTGTTTGTGTTCTTGCTCTTCTTGTTTGCCCCTTGTGCCTGGAGCATTTTGTGCTCTATAGGATTATTCCTAGTTTATATTCCAAGTGGTATATATGGTATAACTTGTGGATGGCTTTGAGTTGTCGTCCACAGCCCCATTGCCTTCTTGATGAAGGCCCTCAGTGACTTGTTGATTTTAACTTGTGATGCAGATTCAGGTCATAGGTCAGTAGATAGATGGGGTTCCTGCCCTCTGGATCAGTACTTTAGCCCTCAGTTAACTATTCATTAGCAGCTCATTCATTTGTTCTACCAGACATTCCTGAAGTGCAGTTTTTTAGTCAGTAGGCATGGATCGTGTCCATCTCCTCACTCTTCTTGGACGTCTGCCATTCTGATGGCTACTGGATTTTGCTGAGTGTGGTTACCATGATCGTGTCTCAGGTATACTAGCCACTGATCCTCATGTCATTGCCCTGCCGCAGGATGGTTTGGTGGAGAGCATCCTGGGCATCCCCCCTCTGTTTTTCTGATGTGTTTCTTCAGGTGGCACTCAGGGCTGTAGGTATCCCGTAGCTTGCGTATGGGTGGATTTTTGTACCACAAGGACCCTTTCGTTGTCCCACATTACTGCAGTTCTGATGACCAGCTGGTCTCTTGGTTTCTCTCCACATTGCCTCCAATCTCCCTTTCAATGTTTCTTGGGGCCGGTGATGTTCATCATATGACCCGGCATCTCTGGGATGCTGCTGTGGTGTAGATCAACTTATTGATTTCACAGATGGACACAATTGGTATCATTAGCCATATTACATTTGTGTCCTCTAGTAGATGTTCGGAGAGTGCTTTGCAATTTAGTATAACTGCATTCAATTATCCACCATCGCCATGATTTCTGATTTCAGGTCAGTTGCCCTTGTGTTGAGCTGTCTGTGAGGATGATGATGACTCATCCCCTCTCAGCTGTCCTGGCTGTGGCCATAGCATCATAGTTAGATAATTCTCCTCAGTATCTAGTTGTGAAAGCAGTTCCCATTTTATTCATTTTTTTCAGGTACAAAAAAGAAAAAGAGAAAAAGGACCAAAAATGTCAAGAAACATGATTACCATACATCGTTGAACAAAATAAATAAGTAAAAACCAAACTAAACATCATGAAAAATATTAAGAAATGTGAAAATGAACAAAATAACAAAAATGAAAACCAAAAAAGTCATAAAAAACTAGAAAAAGAAATAATATATGCAAGAGAAAAATAAAGGTTCAACAACACATTATGGGTCGCAACCCTCGGTTTGGGTCAGACAGGTGTGAAGTCTGTGACCACATCAGATAATGTGGTTTCTCTCTTCTCATGGTGCATCTATTTCCTCTCTGGAAAAGAGATACACTAGAGCTGAGTGGCTGACCTTTGTCCTTAACAGTTTTAATTAACCATGGGTAATATCAGCCATTTCCATGATGAGGACACACATTAGAGCTGGTGCACAAACACAAAATAGCCCACAAATTCATGGAAACATACACACTTCACTGCAGGCAAGTGCAACGTATAATAGTAGGTTACAGGGGTTAAGATAGACATTCACAGGCTCATACTTGGACACACACACACAGACACACACACACACACAGCGATGATTAGTAGCCAAGTAAATGTCAAGGGTCATAATGGCAAATCTGTTCCTTTAAACACACTCATTTTCTGACAAAACTTTCCCCGCACATCAGCACCATTGCTTTAATGCAGTGTTATTCCACAAAGACTCTGAATTCACACTCATTCAACTTGGGGCAGTAATACAACTTTAAACAGGACCAGATCCTAGATCTGTGCTGCTTCATAAAGTTAAGGATCCTCCATCCTAAGGAGTCAGGTCCTGCTAGCTCCATTTCTTCAAAGGCCAGACAAGAGATGTTTCTACTGATAAGTTCATTCAATAAAAAAAGAATAATTACTGCACTATGGTTCACAACATGTGCACTGCCCTCCATTAGTGGCATATTGTTATGATCCAGTCTCTGTAGGTGTGTTTTCAGCTAGGGTTTCACTGATATACACATATTTGGAGGATGTGGGTGTGGTTTGTGAACTCTCTCTCATCAGCGGTATTGGAGCTAGCTGTGGAAATACAAGCTGATAAAAACAGCCGAAGAGACGCAGCTGTAACACAGTAGTATTGGAGAACACATGAAGATGCCGATTGGAATCCAGAGAGTGTCGGAGATTCATGACAATTGAAATCCAGAGTTTTGACAGAACAGCTCGAGAGAAAGAACAGAGCTGAGAGAAAACAAACCACATCGACCTACGGACTGAGAATCAAACTTTTAGTAGCACGCTAACACTTTTATATATATTCACCTTAAAGAAATTTGAACGACAGTCAGCTACCCAAGAGCGGGTTGGCTGTTCCATCAAAACAAGTATGCGGACCATCGGACAGATGGAGTCCGCGGGTGTCATTTGCCGGATCCATCAGAAGATGTGTGCAGGCGAGTTCACAAACACAACCCTACACTCACCTGACAGTAGGGATAAACATATCACCCAGGGCTAGAATAGGACACAAGCCACATTCTGCACAACATGTAGGGTGTGGTGAAGGTTTTGGTTATGGAGGCGCTGTCTTGGGACCTTAGGGGGTTAGTACAAGCTACCCGTAGCAAATCGGGAGCTAGTCCAAGAATTGAATCATACAGTAGTTAGACAACCTTCGTAACACATATCCTTAATTAGACACTTCCATTCAAAACCAGTGGAATATATTCTCTAGGCAGGTTCACTGAAAGTTCCATGAATCCGGAAGAGAATGGCTTCAAGAACCAGGATTAATTTAGTGGAATATTTATGGGTTGACACAGCATCCCTCTGTCATTCCTTCAAAGAAACCTCCAAAAAAACCTGTTACGCTATTGTGTTTTCTCTTCAGAAGCACTAGCACCATATATTATCCAGAATGAATAGCATTACATATCATAAAGGATGATAGGATGGATATCAATACTTATATCAACTTTTGAAATATGTTGGCTCACACACTTTCAAGTAATCACATTTTCTTCAAACAAGCAGTAGTGCTCCCTATCAAAAGGCAATAGCGCCACCTATCCCAAAAGTTGATTGGATGGAGATCTTTAAGGAACACTATTCACCAGACTGACTCACTCTGTGGATGGATAAGTATGGATTCACTGTGGGTCACTGAGTCATGTTCATCTACAGAGAATTACATCTCTCATACCTGAAACGGTAACACCGTGATTTGTGTCATGAATACTTAGACTAAATCCAGTGCACATGTAATGCGCCACTTCTCGGTCATGCATGATCTTGCAACAGTCTGAAAAGGCCAGAATATTTCACACTGTCAACATGTCAGTGAGATTCTTCTAAATTAGTTTAGCTGAAAAAGACAAATCCAGCCAAGGCTGGAAGCTGATGTCGAGTTTTTTTGGTTTTTCAGCTGTGAAACCTTGCAACACACCACCGAAGCTCATGTGAGCATTTAGCTGCAGAAGGGGAAGTATGCTTCTTCCCTTCTTACTGTGACAAGATATTCTTAGACAAGAGGTGCTGTGCATATTTAATGCTTTATCACATCTGCAATCTTAATTAATGGGGGAGGAAGGGAGGGTGGTGTGAAGTCACGTGATGTGTAGAAGGGTGGGCAAGGCCTGATATCAATCTCTCATTCCTCTGTATCCTCTATCAGATAATGGTCAGGGTAGGCTGTAAGTAGGTCAGCATATGCATGATGAAGATATACAGATAAGGTGCAGCAGTGCAATGGACTCGTGCAGCCAAACAGACACCAGAACGATGTGGGTCAATGTGGAACCTTCACAGCTAACGGTCGGAGGTCATAGGGTTGTCAGTTACACAGATCAGACACAAAACTAGAATCTCTGAAGAGACGGCATGGGACTGTTTTGTGTCGGCCCAGGATTGGACTAATTATCAGTTTCCGTATGATGAAGTGGCAGGATAAAGTGTCACCTCTCTTTACACTTGAATCAGGTTTCATTCAGCACATAAATACTGTTGGTTGTACTTCCTGCTGCAGAAATAGACGTCATATTTACATGAATTTTCTCCTGTTGAAACCGTTTTGGTTTGATTTTTATGTATTTACACTGTGCACAAATTTTCTGTATTTTCATTTACAGTTCTACAAAAACAACAAATCAAAGGTGGATGTTTGCAAGTTCTACTCCTGTATTGATTTTAGCATACTGTATTTTTCAGACCATAAGGCGCACTTAAAATCCTTTAATTTTGTCAAAAATAGACAGCGCGCCTTATAATCCAGTGCACCTTATGTATGGATTAATTCTGCTTACTGACCTCGAACCAAGCTGCACTGCTTGATGGATTGAGCATTACGGCCACCGTAGTCAGGAGCCTCGCGAAGTCATACCGGTACGTACCGGTACAGTAAAAATGGCTCCTGTTAAGAGACACGCTTCCGAAGCGGATTTCAAACTCAACGTTATCAGTCAGGCAGTACAAATCGGAAACAGAGCAGCTGCGAGGAAATTCAACATTAATGAATCAATGGTTCGGAAGTGGAGGAAGCAAGAAGACGCCCTGCGCCAGGTAAAGACGACCAAACTGAGTTTCCAACAGAACAAAGCGAGATGGAGGATAAAATTAACAGTGGGTTATTGAACAGAGAATCGTAAGTAGAAATGTTTCTACTGTCTCTATTCGACTCAAAGCAACAGTGGTAGAAGGCGACGTGCAGATCAACGCCTTTCAAGGAGGTCCTTCGTGGTGCTTCATTTAATGCACCTTATAATCTGGTTCGCCTTATAGTCCGAAAAATACGGTGAATTAAATTCACTTTCATGCATATGTATGGTCATAACAAACGTGACAACAAGATAAGACAAGAAAACAAACCAATGGGTATAAATGTGCAGAGATGAAGTGATTCTGTGAGATGAGGACTGTAACGCAACAGCCAATGAGACGCCAGCTACCGTCGCCGTGCAACAGCGTTTCTTACAGTCAAAGGTAAAATAGAAAGTTAGAAATGCAAAAAAAGTGGTCAAATTAATCGCCATGCTATGGGTCTGTGACCGTTGCATTTGTTTTTATATGTACAATAATCCCTTCCGGCTCCCATTTCCCCTGTTCTATTTCATGCTGTGCTGTCTAGCAGAGCAAAAGTGCCAAAAAATTCCAATGGCATGAAATCCTTTTTACTTCAAATGTAACATTCGTGTAGCAGCATAATAAATGTTGTATGCCTGGACTGAGAAGCTCAGATTAAAGTGTCTGTTTTTTTCTCTCTCGGTAAGTCGCCCCTTTTCTTTCCGAAGATAAAAAAGCAGCGGGTCCCTGGAAGCTTCTGAAACATGACAGAGCAGCTCCTGCGCTGCACCGAACGAAATCCCTCAGTTCTCTTAACCATGTGTACACAACGACTGCACAGTGACAGGTAATGATTCGCCGTGCACAGATATATTTGACATTGCAATTAAACAAGGGTTAGGGTTGGGCACAGTATGATGTAAGTTATGGATGTTCCATTACACTCTATGAATGTATGTAGAAATGCAGTTGTGGTAACTAAAAGAATTGACAGAAGGGCTGGAGATATTACAAACTGAACATTTTATTTACAAGTAGCCTGTCGGAGACGTGACCATCTGCATTAATCAGCCAGAGTGAGACATCTGTATTTTGCTCTCAGCTCGGTGTGAACGGCTGCAAACCCATTCAACTCCGTAATATCGTAGGACTTCACAAAAAGTTTAGTATAAAACAGTACAAAGCCTTTTTCACAATGTGTTCTTTCTGTTGTCGGGGGCAATTCGACCATGGTAGGGTCTCCCAAGGCAAATTCGTCCTAGCTGACCCTTATGGGTATGCCTTCCTGTGGACCCACTACCTGCAGGAAGGGTCATAAGGGTCTGGTGCTGTGTGGTTTGGGTGGCAGCTGAAGGCAGACGCCTGGGTGGTCCAATCCTGGTTGCCAAAACTAGCTCCAACTGGGAGGAGGCCCTGGGGGAGACCCAGGACATGCTGGAGGGACTGTGTCTCTTGGCTGGCCTTGGAACACCTGTGGGCCCCCCCAGAGGAGCTGGAAGAGGCTTCTGTACCTAGGCTGCTGCCGTGTGACCCTGACGTGGATAAGCAGAAGATAATGGATGGATGTTCATTGACCATCGTATCTGTGTTTCTACTGAGCAGCGGCGGAGTCGATACAACATTTTTGCTTGAATACTGTTTTACACAAATCAGACACGGATGCCTGCGGTATTCATCAGTTCAAACTCTGTACAGCTGATGATTTGAGACAATGTTGTAGTTGGCGTGGCCTCTCCGTGACCTCCACGACCACGACAGATCACAGACCCAAGTGAAAAGAAAAAAAAACCTGATCGCCATTATTTATGCAGCAACAGAACAGAAGATACTGTGTGTTTTGACAATTTAACAGATACATGGCCTCACGGAAATACAGGAATTAAAAACTGTCCGCCATGTACTGTACGTCAGCTGATATTTTGGAAGATCTAGTCAGAGACGACGAAGCCATTCTCAGTCGTCTTTGTGATGACTATAAGGAAGGTAGCATTATTAAATGCATTATACTTTTGTTTTACAGTTAAATATTCCTACATAATCACTAGACACCACGTCTGTTAGAGATGATGAATAACATGTGACAGTTGTGTAGATTAGAACAGCAGCCAAAACAAAGACAGCTTAATGTTATGTGATGGAAACTTAGTCCTACTCATATTTGATCTGCTCTATCGATATAACAAAAGCTTGTTTTAGCCTATTTTAACATGTCAGCATTTACATCTAATGATTGACTGTTGCATCATATAATGATCATTATACAACACAATGAAAACCTGTCATTGTCAATCACTTAGAGCTTAAAGATGGGTTTTAGTGATGTTTATGTTTAGGCTAATGTTCATTCATATCGACTGCTCGTTGGTGTGAAAAGGGAGGAAAGAGCCATTATGTTTTAGCTTTTTAGCCGATGTTCAACACCTTTTGATGCCTTTAGGTCAACATAGTGTAACTTTTAAAAATCTGCATTTGAGGCTGTTATTTCTTTTCTTTAATATGTGTTGAGTTTTTCTTTATTTGCTTGTTTTTAGCGTTCCTCTGTAAAAAAATTGCAAAGCTCTGCAGTTTGTTTCTGAGATGTGAAATACCCTCCAATACCACATTTTGTAATTTGCCCTTAACAGCTACACATACAGATTTTAAATCCAGACAGGCACCAAGCTGGCAAATAAATCCATGACTTGTTTAGCACCTAAAATATCACACCCTGCAGGTTTTTTGTGTGTATCTAACGTAATACAGAATGAGCTAATATTTTCCATGTCCCACTTTCAACACGTAATATATTGTTCATGTTCTACTGGGAATAAAATATGTATTATTTTTTTTTTTTTAGATTTGCAAATCATTGCATTCTGTTTTTATTCAGATTTTATTTTATTTTAACATTCCAGCCACACTGGAACCAGGGATGTATTTACATTCTGTTGGTGTCAGCGTAACAGATTATCAGTGTAAATGAAAACCCTCTCGTATCCTGTAGGACAAAAATAAGTATTAGTAGGTCACACGGTTGCCACGTTTGCCCACTCTAGGTCATATCTATCAGCACTTGTGGGTGTTGCAAACCATATTACTCAGCTGACAGCTGGCACGTTAGCTGCAAATTGATTGTGACCATATGGCCAGTGGTGAGGAACCGCCGTGACCCAAAGCACCCCTGGGTAAACTTCCCATTACGCCAGGATACAGTGACATGAAAAATTATTTGCCCCTTCTTGATTTCTTGTTTTTTTGTTACACTTAAATGTTTTGGATCAGACATAGACAAAAGAAAAAGAGATATCAGATTAATTTAGTGACAGACATAACTGTAACTGTTGCCTTTACCAGGATTTTCATTTTTTACCAAGTCAACTTAATTACAGCAAACGAAGAAAACGACAAACCAACTCACTACATTATACCTTAGAATATGTGTCAAACTCAGAACCCGACACGTCAAGCAACCATATCTTGTCTCAGACACACCACCTACACTACAAATCCCACAATGCACTGCAACAGCACAAGCTCCCCTTCCGCTGCTCACATGGTGTGTCCCAGTTGTATGTGGAGGTTGAAATTTCTGTGTTCCTGGACGAAAATATCACCTGGGATGCCCCTGATTTGGAATTCCAACTGGGAAAGTCAAAGTGACCCCACCGACCCCGACTCATTACGGCCTCCACTCATGACAACTGAATGAACGTCCATTATTGTTGTTATATTTGTCAGTCATACATATAGGACTGTTCATTTTTATCTATTGCATGTTACTCTGTTGTCTGTATGTGCAAAATGCCAATTAAAGTTACTAATGGAGATACGTTGGACATATCGCATAAGACGAGTGATGGACAGTGTCCTCGCATCATTTACTTACAGTATACATGTAATAAAGCATTTCAATCAGCTATCTTTCCAGATAAAATCAAAGTGGAAAGGTGATTCCAATTTTTAAAACTGGTGATAAGCACATCATTTCTAATTACACTGCCTGGCCAAAAAAAGTCACCACCTGCATTTAACTAAGCAAATAGGTACAAAATTTCCCATTGGATAATTTCTGCATGGATGATTATGTTTCAGCTGGCAATAAGTGATATAAGGATAGTGAGGAACCATCATCTTCGATGAAAAAATGTGGTTGGAAAAAAATCTTGAATGATCATGACTGGTAATCACTTAAATGTGAGGTGAAATCAAATTGTAAAAGAAAAACAACAGTAGAACTCAGGACTGTGTTTAATAGTGAAAGTCAAAGCATTTCCTTTCATGTGTTGTTGAATTCTTTGCACAGTGTCCGACTCTAACATCATCAATTCAAGATCTTGGCAAAAAAATAAATGCAACTCTGGACGTAAATA
>JAQQAE010022864.1:0-10166 GCA_029823295.1 Pseudamia nigra
TGTAAGAATACGTGCATAAATACCTGCTCAGTCAGAATTTAAGTCCTCTGCTGCCCCTCGTGTTGGGAGCTTGGACTACACCCCCACATGACCCCCCTTTTCTGGCGCCGCGGTGTTAGTGCCTCGCTACGGCGCCAGACTCGCCAAATTAAACCCGCTACATCTGTATCTTCCAACTTCTGAGTGACTGAACACACCTGATCCACATCATCAACAGTGGGTGGACTGGAGTTTGGCAACCCTGATATAGATATTGATATTTCGCCATACTGAGGTGAAGACACAGAATTGTACATGAGAATGGTTGAATTGTTTGGTTACTTTTCAGACAAGGGTTTTGGAATGCTCTAAAATACCAGAAATGTGACAGTGGGACGGCTGACAAAAACACTTGTTTAGGGTTAAGAAAAGATTGCTATCAGAGCTAATTACAAAAATGAACATAGCATTTACCTTCTTTCCTCTTGTTAAATTAGAAGCAAAAAGCATCTATAGCTTTGATGGCTCAGTTATGCTTGATGTTAAATACAGCTATAGAAGCACACAGAACTGTCTTTACTCCATGTTCAAACATAGCAGCAGAACAGTACCCACGGAAATCATGAGGGCTCTGTAGTCAAAGTTAGGAGATCAGTGCTATATTTGAAAAAACACAGCAAGACAAATCAAAGTCCATTGCTGTTTCGGCTTAACACAACATCAGTGTTTTGAACACTACTTGTGTTTTTACCTCTTCCTATCATGTTTGTTGTTGTAATATGAGAGTTGTCAAATGCTTTTCTTTCTTGGCTGCCTTCTAGCAGATTCCCAGCAAGTATGTGTGGAGTGACAGTTGGGTTGTTTGAAATTGATGTTTGTCTTTTATAAATGTAGTTAAATGGGCTTATATTCATTGTCAACCTGTTACAAAAACAGAGAAGACAAGATAGAACTCAAGTGGTCATGACAGAGATGTTCTTTTGGCTCAAGTTTTAAGTTGTGTGTATAACATGAGGTCACTGCACATGCACAGTACATTGGTGAGATAGGACCAAGTCTAACCACTCACATTTAAACATCTTATGCCTGTAGGCAGATGTACAAATGTTACAAAATCAGAAATATGAAATCTTCAGATCAATCTAATTCCAACACAGGTTCAGTCAGATAAGTTACCAAATACCTTCTAAATTAAATCAGTTTTCTAAATTGTTAAGGGATTCAAAAGCCACTGAAGTTTGAAAAATAAAATGTAGTACAAACTGATTTGACATAATAGTGAAAACTTATAAAGTTTGTGAAATCCTCCAAAAACTGTTTGATGCAACACATTTTTCTATCTTGGGGTGGGTAATTAGCTGCACACATTATTATTTAAATCAGCTGTGGCTCAGTAGATCGAGTGGGTTGTTCATGAACTGGAAGCTTGGTGCTTTGATCTCTGGCTCCTCATGTCTACAGGCCAAAGTGTCCTTGAGCAAGACACTGAATCCCATGTTGCTCCCAGTGACTGTTCAGTGGTGTGTGTGCTTGTGAGTGTGAAGGGGTGAATGGAAAGCAGTGTAAAGAGCTTTGAGTGCTGTAGGGTACAAAGGCGCAATATAAGTGCAAGACCATTTACCAAGACCATTTAAAAACTAATGTGAAATCTTAATAATAATTAAATTACAGGTTTGCAGTGACTGTCTGGTCAAGACATTGATTAAGTCTAGGTTGTGCATCATAGACCTCATGGATAAATTCTCAGAACCTAAAAGATATGCATACTGAGTGTATTAAAATTTAATGAGGATAGATAGATTTTTTTCCAGGCCAAAGTGCATTCTGCAAAGTTGTTGTTAAAAACCATTCATCTCTGCACTCAACCAAGAAATTCTTCAGTAATTAATACCTCTATCAAACCTTTTACAATTACTTTGTGGTTATTTTGTGTAAGAGGGCAACAAAGGTCTATGCTGCCAAAGAAAAAAAGCTGGCATCGCTACAGAATGCTTTAAACTTATCCATGATGTTTCTCAGTTTTATTTACAGTTGTTTGCAAAAATATATAGTAGCTGGTGGTGACCCTGACCTCTAAGTACCAGCATGGTTAGAGAATGAATGACTAATAATGTCAAGGGGCCCTCGTTATAAAACTGCAATTACGTGTGCTTGATGTCAATTCTGGCATCTGGCATGTTGTTGGTTTGCTGTCGAGCCCTTGCAAGAAATTAAACCTTGTAAGTCCACCTTGAAGGTTCAAATTATGTGCAGGTTCTCTGACTTATCCTCCATGTTTGTCAGCAAATTCCACAAGTATTCCAGAGGGATTTCAAACATGGCTGGAGGGTGTGTACTTGCAGGACACAGGAAGTACAGGCAGCTTCACTCTAACCCAGCAAAAATTGTACGTCCACTGAGTTGGAGCTGCCTTTCAGTTTTGAGAGACAACCTTGGCACTGTCTTCAGGGAATACGCAGTAAACGTGATGCTGGTGGTTTTAAGAAGGGGTAGATGTAAACCAGGCAGACAGGAATATAAATCTACATTTTTCTGTCATGCCTTATTTACAGTTTCTTTCATAAGTTATGTTTCATTCTTATTGAAATCAGAATTTTATAGTGCTTTTATAAGGCCTCATGAGTTTTGCAAAACATCTCACCACTTGGTATTCTACATTTCTTGACTCACCCACTGATATGCACCAACACGTGAAGCTTACCTCTGAATATGAGATGTGAATCCTGTTTACATGTGTAGAAACATCAACCTGTTAAATTCTTATAGGGATCATAATGTGCTTTTTTCACTTGAAATAAATTATTACAGAGTATAAATTATATATTATGCATACAATATAGGGGCCTGTATGTGCAAGTTAATGTTGCAAAGAAGAGCAAATAGTGCTGCAGTGTGCTCTACTGTGCGTTAATATCCTGATGTCTTTACAACAATGAGACAAACTTATTACATTTTGTGAGAATTTTCATTAGTGCTCATGTTGCGGACCATTAGTTATTGTTCAGTTCCATCATTGTCCCTCAGTAGTGTTTGCCAGAAAGATGCATCTATGAGAAACGTATGTACAGAACATTGTGCAAATGCTTTAACTTTACTTAGACTTTAGCCAATTTTAGATTTTAATATTCTCTAGTGCGCTCTGATGAAAATTCTCTACCTCTAATGAGCCCAAAACTTTTTTTCAGTTGTTGGTTTTATGCAAATGATACATGCCCTATTGTTCAATATCTGAGTAGGAGGCAGGCAGCCACCCATTGTTCTCGTCATCTGATTAGTAAATGGCACTGTTTCAACACTAAATCAAATTAGTTTCACTACTTGCATATTGTATACATCTAGTTGTCATGCTTGTGTGATTTAAGCACCTTTTATTAAGAGTAAATGTATAGGTTTTTTGAAGTACTGTACAAATCTTACAACTGTCTTAGACTCGTTCATCACATCTGAATAGTAACATAATATAATGTGACGTGCACACAGCTTTAACACAATTACATGGACAAAGGCAAAAGCATGAATAAGTAATAAATAATAATTTTTATAAACTAATCCTTGAACTCACATTCTCACTCTTAATATACTGCGTAGTCATGGTTTGTAGGATATCCCATTTCAGCACACAAGGCACTCCTAGAATATTATTTTCCAGCATTTGGAACAGTCTGACCGATGTTTAGACAGTGGTATGGTTTTGGATTTGATTGGAGTTAGGATTAAAAACATTGTTTTGACTTAAGGGAAAAGAGTCAGGGAAGGGCTTAAATAACAATGGCAAAACAGAAAGAAAATGTACAAATAAACACAGGACAGGACAAACACAGGTCAAAAAACATGACACAAACACTTCCCTCCTGTGTGTAATTCCACAAATTACTCTATAGCCACCCCAACCAACTCCAATTAAGGATTTTGCCAAAGTCATCAGGTTCATATCTTAATTTTCTGATATTGAAGGATTTGTGCGGTGTCTTTCATATCCTGTACATCAAATATGGACTTGCACACTGTAACTGAATTACACTGCTTTGATAAATGAATTACCCTGCATGCTGATACCAGCAGGGCTGTAATTGCCAGTGTCTGCCTGTGTCCTTGTAAGTTTTCTCTAGAACTCACGCAGAATGCTTAGTCTTTACTGAACTTGGTAAATTGTCTGGCTGCATCGTTAAGTTCCCTTTGCCCACTTTAACCCTCAGAGACCTAAATGGCTTCCCACAGCATAGTCAAAAACCTTTTGAAAATTGTTGTTATTTGCAAAATCATTAGCAAATTCTTCTTTTTTAACAATGCAACTGATAAAGTGGCCCTTTTAAATTATTTAACAATATGATGCTAACTGCTAGAATATGTTTGAAAAACAAAATAAATACAGGCACCCCAAAAACCCTCCTACCTAGGTATTTAAGGCTTAACAAAGAAAATGGTGTGAAAAATCTGCGTTATGTCCTACACAATCACCTTAATACTGCCTGTCAAGTGATGCAATTAATACCCGTAATAACACTTCCTGACTCTGGTGGATCACTCAGTAAGGTGACCTGGCATTGATGCTGAAGATTCTACAGTAAAGGGCTTTTTGACAACAGGCATTTTGACATGTGACAGCAGGAAAAACACTGGTGGTATTCAGGTGACAAAAGGAAAGGAATCATACCTGGCAATTTCTGGCCACATTTACCGTACCTGTCTGCTGTCTGAATGGATGAATGCCTTTAATGTCACTGAACAATCAACAAAATTTAAACATAGGAAATAAATGTAACGTTTAAATAGTAAAAACAAACTGAATAAAAAACAAGTAAATTGAATAAGATAAATAGAATACAAAGAAATGGTACTGGTATACTGCACAGTGTTGTGTACATTGTGCACTATACTGCCCTGTTATATGTTCATATTCAGCTCCTTTACTTCACATGGATAAAAACTGTTTAGGAGCCCACAGTGTGGGTCCACATGGCCCTGTTCTCCAAAAGGTACAGTACCAGTTGTCACATAATGCTGCTGTTTTGACTTTTCAAGAGTACCAAAAACTTTTTTGATGTGCAGGATGTGAAGTGCATGCAGGGTTTGCATCCACTCACACTTTTACTACTTTTTGTTCTGCAGTTGTTATTTTTTTTATAGCGCAGTTGCTTACATGTTACTATAAAAAGTTATGTTTCTGCTGAAGTAACAACCAGAAAATTGTAGTAAAAGTTACACTGGATTTGTTTTGGCTGCTGCAACTAACTTTTTTTACGATCAGCATTTTTGCCACTGGGAAGTTCACTTTCATTTCCCGCATAAGGAAATCAATTCTCAGCATTTAAGCCATTTGCATACATGAGCTATTTAACTCTACATGAAAACTTAATAACCACAGGCTTGATGGCTTTTGATGCACTGATGCAACTGTCTCCTCTTGAACACCACCAAGCCTAAGGAGCTTGTGATGGACTTCAGGAGATCTAAAACACCAGGTCAGTCAGTCTGCATTGACAGAGAGGAGATGGACAGGGAGTGTCACTGGACAAAAAGCTGGAATGGTCTGCCAACACAGACGCAGCATACAGGGAGGGGGAGCGCCACCTCTTCTCCCTGAGATGACTCAGGTCACTCCATGTCTGTTGTGACACGCTGTATGCGTTTCATCACACTGTGATTGTGAATACCCTGTTCTAGGCTGTTGTCTACTGGGGGAGTAGCATCACAGACAAAAACTTTATCTGCCTGAATAAACTGGTGAAAAAGGCCAGCACTGTGCTCAGCAGACGGCTGGACTGTCTTAGTACTGTGGTTGAGCATCAGATGAGCTGGAAGCTGGATGCTATTATAGTCAACACGAAACACCCGCTCCATGACATCCTGACAGGACGGAGGAGCAGCTGCAGGGGGAGGCTCATCTCACTGTGCTGCATGACACAGAGGTCCCGCTGCCATTAGACTTCTTAATAGTGACAGTCATGACTGCTGATTGGTCCGACCACACCAACCGAATGGGCAGTGTGCAGGGGTGCCTTTCATTCTGCTAAAGTTTTATTATTTATCTGTTTTTTATTGTCTCTTCTTATGAATGTGTGTATACTGTATGACATCTGCTGGACAATCTGACTTTCACCATGAGGGATGACTGAAGTATCTACCTACCAAGGGTTGAAGGATTAAATGTAGAAAATGGATTGATGGATGGATGGGTCACCCACCCGCCCACTCACTTAGAAAAAGCAATGTGACTAAAGATGGAGAGGGAATAGGGGGGCATTTTTAGTCATCTTGCGATCATGTTTCTACATGAGGAAAACTGTGACAATGAGCAAAAATTGACAAAACAATCAAACAGAAATGAACAGCCAGATCTACGTTAGCAGAAATGAAACAAGTGAATAAAGTTATCAAGAAAATAAACAAATAAGTAGAAAGTAAGCACAAATTAGCAACAAAGGAAGAAAATAAGCAATAAAATAATATAGCAAATTATAAAAAAATAAGTACAGTAAATAAGCACAAAATATGCAAAATAACCAAGAAAATCAACAAAAATAAAGTAAAGAATCAAGAAAATGAGCAAAAGAATTTAAGCAATTGAAACAACAAAAATGATCAAAAAGAAACTAATGGATTTTTAAAAATTAACAAATAGTCAATAAAATGAGCAATGATAAGCAGGGAAGTGAACAAAATAGGCCACAAAATGAAAAGCAAGTATGCATTTGTCACACATCTGCTGAATGCAGAACAAACTGACTGGATCAAATTCATTTTCCTGCTCATTTTCCTCTTTTGAAAATAATGTATGTGACATACCAGAATAAATCTGGTCTCCTTCCAATTTCCACACAGGTTAAAGCAAACAAAATAGATATAACCAGGAGATGACTGCTTACCTGGCAGAGAGCAAAAAAACAAAAAAAAAACAAAAATAATAATAATTTCAGTTCATACAATTTCAGGATGGAGCTTATTTCCTGGACCATTTACAACTTGAAAATGTGCCATAAAATATTCATAATGCTTGTTGTTGAGAAAGAAAATCTCTCTGCTCAATTACAGAAGCAATTTTTATGCATGAGATTTACAAACAAGTTTAACATTTCCCATATACAAGCTACAGTCAGATGTAGTGATGTAGTCCCATTCGTCATCTTGGCCAGCTGGGAGACAAGGAGGTGGGTTCAGTCGTGTTTGGGTTAGAAGACACGAAGAGACATGGTCCAAGGTTACATACTCTTCTCACTTGTCTCTATTTACTGAATGACATTTGCACAGTGCTTTACAAAGGTTAGAAGAGATGAGCTGCTGTGATGTGATGTGCTTTAGATGTCGCACTGTGTCACATCATACTGAACATCATGCAGACAGATGCACGGTCTGCCATCATGTCACTTCCTATGTCCATCGTTGCTGCTGACACACCCTTTTGTGTTCCATTTATTCCTAGGGAGTGGTGTGTAGATTAAACAGCAACAGTATTCAAGTAAAAGTACAGTGTATGTTAACTTTCTAATTCTAGAGACTCAAGTAGAAGTAGAAGTACTCATAAACATCAGTACTTGAGTAAAAGTAAAGGTCAAATAGTGAGTAATGTCATAAAATGGAATTTATTACAGCCTCATACACCGATTTTTGTTCAATATTTTGTTATTTCGCTGTTTTTTTTAACTTGTGTGATTATTTTGGGGAGTTTTTATACCTATGTTACTACTCAGTTTCTCTCCTTTACTCATTTTTTTTTCATTTTGTTGATTTCTGCTCATTTTTTTGCTTATTTTGTTCATTTTTTACAGTATCCATGTATGTTCCTCTCTAAAACCTCTCACTTTTCTTATGCTGTGTGACAGATTTTGCACTCAACCTACATAAAGTGGGTATCACTGCATTCAGCAAAGCCTTATGGTGAGGAAATTGTTGTGACTTGAGAAACGGCTTGAGATTGAGAAGCATGTGTTTGTGTACTGTAGGTGTCAGTGGAAGTCTCTGTGCCTCTCTGACATATCAGTTAAGCTTCCATAACAACAAAGCCACGGCTCTGTCTCCAGCAAAAAGGCTGGCAGTGAAGCTTTCAGTATTACAGCTGCAGTACAACATCTCTTCAGCACTTTAGCAACCGAAAGCCGACAGAATGCCAGCCGACAGCAAACCCAAGTTGGCCTCTGCATCATTTGATACAATCTCCAACTTCTGCTTCTCCCGAGCAAACACTTCTTTTGTTTCTGTTAAAAGAAATAACCGTTGCAACTGTCAAATTAAGACAGGGAGTGATTCTTGTTTCCCTGTTACTTTTCATACTTCAGAGAGTTGAAAGCTAAGGCGGTGCCTTCTCAAGCAGATTGCAATATTTTTGTTTCTGCTTATTCCCCAGGTAAGCAGAAAACCCACATATTTTAAAGTGCTATTGATATGATCTGCTGTCAAGTGGATGATGCATTAGGTGAACATTTAAAGCTGAATTCAAGCTTTAAGCACAACAAGGAATAGGAAAAGTTTAAAACCTTATCCAGAATTTAACTTCATTTTATTGAAATGTGCCTTTGTTGATAAGAGTTTTACGTTGTGGAGATTTATGTTTCAGGCTCATGAAGATAAGATTTTTGCAAGTTGCCCCACAGGAGCCTGAACTACGTGGTGTTAATGCACTCACTCCACAAAGGTATCGACAGCAGTCAGATGTCTTTAGTGCCAAATCTCACATCACGTAAAAGGTGAAGAAAGGGTCGAACCAAAAATATCACAGTAATCCTTAGGCTTACTTATAATTTAGAGGGAGAGATAAGAGAACAAGGATGGGGGGAGGGGGGGCTCAATTGAGCTGGAGAGGTGTGGCAGAGAGGTGTTTCATGAGTCACAGGTTGAGAAGATGTTTGAAAAGTGAAGTTTATGAGAGTTCAGATTTAACACAGCTGCATCTCATCCTGGGAAGTCTATCATAAATCTCCTCTGATCACCTGAATCTCCTGATCTAAACACAGGCAAGGTTAAGATTAGACAAAATCAAAGATAAACTAAAGAACTAAGGTAATGAGGAATTGAATGTGTATCATTGCAAGTAAAAACAAGTGGGTTATGAGGTTTCCCTGCGTATGATATTTGTTTTGCTTATGCTCATGTCGGTTTGGTCTGAGGAACACCTCCTCCACCAACAGGCCCCTTAAACGTCCCATAGCGTAAAACTTTTATTTATTAGCTATTTATCTATCTCTATTATTAAAAAAGCATTGGCCTGGAGCTACCTGCCACCATTAGTATGAACCTAAAGAAAATGGAAAACCTGGTAAGTTTTCTCTTCCAGCTGTGTGCTCTGCCGCTTGTTATTGTAGCATCACTGCTAATGTGGGTGTGTTAATAGCTGCTCAGAGGAGATGGACAGATCACACTGTGACCCTAGCTTAGCTATTAGCTTAGCTTAACTGCTGCTGGTGCAAGTGGCTGATGTCATTTCTGTATTTCATAATACAAGTGGTACTATTTGAAGCCACGCTGTTTGACATTTATAACTACTGACACCCCCCCCCATCCTTAAAGTGGTCAGGAGGAAAGCCAGTGAATAAGTAACGGACATTAAAACCTTAATGAGTGGGCAGTTAATAAGTTATTTATCAGTCCACGTGTTCAGCCACCATATACAGAACATGACAAGCGAAAACTCAACTCCTTTGGCCGAAGTCGGCAGCTATGTTTTACAGAAACACAGCACACTGGTTATACTAACAAGATTGACAAGCTGTTAATTGCTAACAAGCTAAAACAAAATATGCATTAATAGTAGCAAAGCTGTTAGTCATGATTTGCAATGAGTCTGCAAACTGTGCAGCATTTTCACTGCTGCTGACTGACAGTCTGCATTTTTTATGTATCCCCCCATTTTTTATGGAGTGGCTTTATTTATCATTTTTTCCTCATAGTTTGATCTGTTTCGATCTCTGTGTGTGTCTGGCTGCAGTGTTTTCCCAGTCAGACATAAGACTGAACAACACATTTGCTACATTTTCCCAATTGTGACTTTGGACTTTTGTGCAGATTTAATCTCAGTTAATGACACAATCATTATGTTTCTGCTCAGTTTGATTTCATTATTTTATATTTGTTTTACAGTGGTGGGCTGTCAGGGCCAGCAAGGCCTTCTCTGCTGGTCTAACATAACCAGACATCATTATCATAATTATAATAAAAGTCAATTTCATTTTAAATTTATTTTTCCTAAATATATA
>JAQQAE010022865.1:0-10166 GCA_029823295.1 Pseudamia nigra
ATTAAAAATGTGACATTTTTGGATGGTGCGCCTTATAATCCGGTGCGCCTTATAGTGCGGAAAATACGGTAAATAACTTTTTTTCCCAGAAAGATAATCTTTAGTTCACGCAACATACAAAGAAAGAGCCAGTATTGGGACTTTAGGGGCTCCGTGTGAAACAGCAGGAACCTTTAATCACCTCAGCATTGCACAAACGATGCTGCCCCCCCCCCTCCATCCCGACCACATACAGTATCTATCCACACAGCAGCATGTAAACATCGCGCGGCTGCTTTATACTTCTATGTTTCTAATGTTTCTGATATACATATGATAAGTTAAGGCTCTTCAAGGACCTGAGGATTTTGAACATATGATGAGGCACACAGAAGGCAAAGAATAGCTCTAGACACAGGGCGATAAACCGAAAGAATGACGAGTATGAGAAACAGCCACAAGGGTGTCGTCACCAGTCACAGGAACCTAGAGGAGATAGATGCTCAGCGAAAACAGCAAAAAACAGGTTCTGTTTCCAGCAACAAGGTCGGCAGCTTTCACACACACTGCTCTAAGGACTTTATTAACTTTATGGGATTTTTTTTTTTTTTTGGTCATCTCATCCAAATCAGACAGATGTTCATGGAATGGAAATGTTCAGGTCTATCTTACTATTCCTTACATGCTAAAAGTGTAGTGAAGGAGTTAAGTCCTAAGTTCTAAGAAAGGTGATGTTTTACAAACTGACATTATTGGCAGAACTTAATTCTAAACTGGAATTACTGACTTTGAAAGAAACAAAAAATGTATGTGGAATCTGTTACGTTTAAAGTGATGTTCAGTTTTGGTTTTCAGGAAGACGTACAGTACGTTTCAGTAGGATGGAAGGAGGAACTGACCAATTATTAAACAGCTTGTTTAAATCAGCTTTTTCTGCTCCAAAATATTATTATAGAGACATAAATTCTCCTTACAGTGTCCCCCAGGGGACATTACTTTGGAAAAAAATATGATGGAGACTATAGCAAGAGACATTTTTTTTATTGTGGTCAATTATTTCTTCACCTGCACCTATGATGCTTGTCTGTTTAACACGTGATTTTACAAATCAACAATGTCTGAGTTTGTTGTAAAGACATGTTCCATCTACTTTTATGTGAAATATTGTACTGAATTGAACTCACATTTTATAAAACACCTAAACCAGGGGTTGTCAACCTTTACAATGTCAAGGGCCATTTTTAGACAAGATTTAGCAAGAAATGTGCTAAAAATGTCTTGTTATTTTATTTTATTTTATCTGTCATTTGTATGGATTTTGTTTATTGAGTTGCTCATTTTTATCATTATCATTGTTATTATTTTATCATTATTGACAGAACATTGTGACCTTAATTTAAGAAAAAAAAAACAGAAAAGGTGGGTGTATGAAAATAGGGATTTTTAGGGAATGTACTGTATGCTAACAATAAACCAAAATCCAACTACTGCTCTAATAGAACCAGTTTTAATGTTAGCATGTTGTTGTTACTCACAAATATATATATTTATTTTTTTTGCATTTCACTGGTTATTCTTACTTTTTCAACATTACCTCAATTGTGCGAGAACTGCCCTGCTATTAAGATATGTCTAGTTCCCCATGTATGTTAGCTTAGCTTAGCTTAGCAACTTTGCTCAGCTAACATACAGCTCGCATCTGTAGATTATAGTGTTAAATTATCAATACCTGATTCCGTACATAATAGGAGCTGTTAAACTACAATGGACAAAACTAGAGGCACCTTGACAAATCTGGAAATAAATGTACTGTGTAGCATGTGAGATATAATAAGACAGAATGGAGGAAACCCACATTTTTTGTCCTGTGGCCAAATTAGCGCCAGCTTAGTTCACGTATAAGGACAATGTGGAGTTAATATTGACTCTTTTTCTGTGTTTTTTGCAGGTTAAGTACAGGTAAAAGTGTGATTTGGGTGTGAACTCTTTCTGAATTAGCTCATTCTACCTGCTACCCACACAAGCGCGCACTAACATTTGGAGATGTTTTAAAGTGCTCATTTTTCTCTTCAGAGACGACCTGCAGCGACGAATGCCAAAAATGTGGATGCTGTCCTTTGTGAGATTTCTTTTTGAAATGTTGCTAAACAAAAATGTAGGTATGTAACCGATAACAGGTAACAGCTCATTCTCACTCTGGTCTTTTACAACTTTCTTGTTTTCAAAGATGTAAAATCACATTCTTAACCATCCAGACTGAAAAATTTTATGTTATATGCCATGCACTTAATTTTTCTCGCCCCAGTAAGCCCAGACTGATTTGAATTTATAAATAAAAGAAAATCTATAAAAGCTCAACATATCATACAATACAAAAAGATGCATATAAGACATTTTCCTATTTCTTTTTTCTTATGAAAGCTGCTTTGGTAACAACATAGTCACGACATCAGTCAATCTCCTTTTACTTAGCCTGGGTGCTGACGGGGATCCTTCTCCATATTTTTTCATCAGCGTCTTCCTTTTCTCTGCCGCTAAAATCTAAATGAATGGATCTAGTTACACCAGAGTGGCCTGTGTTTACGTTCCGCCGTAGAGCCGTCTCAACATCAGATGCAACGTCTGCTGAGTGCTGTTTGTCATAAAGACGTCCGCGCTGTGAAAGACAGTGCTATTGTACTGAGGGCTGATAGAGTGGAGACCTTGGACGCTGAGCCGACGGCGTTGGGGCCTGGAAGAGGAATCGAAAAGAATGTCATTGTTATTCTGCACGCAGAAAAAAAGACAGTTTTTCCCATCTTCAATCTCGCGGACCTCAGAGTTCTAATTAAAGGAGAAGTCTATAGGATTTAATGGCATCTAGCAGTGGATTTGTAGAGTCCAAAAATTGCCAGGCTACCACTGAAAGTAATAATGTGTCCTTTATGACTTGATAGGTTAAATACAGCTTCAATACAAATAAAAACTGAAAATTCAATACCCTAACATCAGCTGATCTGTCCAAGTGGGTTTACATTCTGGCTGCAGTAGCAGCAAAAAGATGATGACCCTCACTGGAGTCAGTATTTGTACGGAGCATTCTAATGGCTGGTTGTTCTATCTTTCCACTTTTCTTTTATCTCTCCTCTGTCCCAACCAGTCAAGGGAGATGGCCTCCTACCCACAGCCCTGATTTGGATGGAGGTTTTCCGTTAAAGGAGGTCTGTCCTCGCCCCATCGACCTAGGCCTGCTCTCGAGGGTTGTTTTAGGTTTGCTGTCCATATAATCTTTGAGGGTTCAATCTTGAATTGTGAAGCGCTTCGAGATAATCTTGGATTATGTTTGGCGCTATACAAGTACAACTGAATTGCATACTGATTTTGGCACTCTGACTCTCCAGGGGATATGTGGAAAATCTGCTTGAGGGGCCACAGAAAAATCCAAACATTTTTGCCATTGAATGCCATATCTCAGGAACAACTTGACAGAACGTTGAAAAATTTTGCACAAACATTCAGTTGGAGGCAAGGATGGAGCAACAATTCTAGTGGCTAAAGGTGCTCTTGAGGGAATTTCTTCATATTTGGCATAAACTTTCACTTGGACTCTGGAACTGCATAAATTTTGCAGGTCAGAGTCCAAGGTTGTGACAGTAGTTTTGGGTGAATTTCCTTTGGGTGTTTTTCTTTTTTTACCAACAAAAACGCCTTTTTATATGAAATATGAACAAAATGATCAGGAAAATGAAATACAGCAACAAACTGTAGAGAAATGAACAAAAAAAAGAACAAAATAATCAAGAAAATGAACAGCAATGAACAATATAATCCACAAAGTCAAAAGAAATAAACAAAAAAGAACAAAATAATAAAAAAAACAAAGCAAAAATGACAAAAATAACCCACAATGTGAGGAGAAACTGACAAAAAGGAACATGATAATAAAAAAAGAACAACACAAGCTACAAAATGAATAACAAATTAACAAAACAGTCAATAAAATGAGCAAAATCATCAAGAAACAAACAAAATCTTCCCCAAAACACACAAAATAATACCACTCTAGGGGAGCCAGGGCTTTCTGGAGCTAATCGAAGGTTGCTGGTATTGCATGTTTACTGTATGTAAACTGGGGAAGCTCTAACCGGCCGCGGACCGACCTGGTATCCTGGGGATGGTGATCTGGCGGCTGCTGCTCCCCTCCCCCCCTTCTCCAAATGGTTTTATCTGGATGATATAATCCTCATCGGTGGGCAGAGCCAGCTCCACAGAGGTCGTGTTGGTTTCCATCACGTTGGGGCGGCTGTGTCGGTTCTTCTTGTACAGCACCTGAGGAGGAGGAGTCAAGGGTTTCATTTAAACATTTGAGCCAGGCATGTCTGTTTCCTCCTGGATCATGTTGATCTTTTCATATCTGGTGTTCCAGTTAGTTGCATCAATTTGCATCATTTTTAGCCAAATAATTCAGGAAATGAGAAGAAAGTAACAAAAGAATCAACAAAATGAAATAAATAATCAAGAAAATGAATTAAAATAAAAAAATGAGCAAAAATATGAACAATTATTAAGAACAAAAGAAACATAATAATGAATAATATAATCAACAAAATGAAAAAACAAAGCAATCCACCATTAAACCAAATTGGACAATGTACTAAAAATAACAAAAAAGACAAGGAAATAATCTTTAAAAAAACAAAGAAAATCAACAAAAATGAACAAAGTAGTAAAGTACGTAATCAACAAAATTACCCAAAAGTTACAAAATGAGAAAAAATACACAAAATAATTTAAAAAATTAACAAAATGATCCATAAAGTTGTATAGAAAAAAAAACAATGGTAAATGGTAAATGAAAAAACAAGAACATGAGTTTAAAAAGCGGCAACATTAATTAAAAAAATCTCTAAAATCCAGAAAAATGAATGAATTATCAACAAAACAAACAAACAAATAACACAAAAATAATAATATATCCAATAAAAATCTCATTGTAAAGAACTGGAAAGAACCAAATATGAATAAAATAATCAAGAAAACAAAAAAATGGGGACAAATTAATGAAAAAAAGAAGAAAATAAATGATTCCTAACATGAACACAGTAATCATAAACAAAATGTGGAAAAAAAATGAAAACTATAAAATAAATAAATTAAAAATAGACAAAATTATTTAAAAAACATTATACGTAAAGCAGATTTCTCTGGAGACTTAAAAGTTTCATCTCATCAAAATTATATTGAGGTGGTTCAATCCTGCCCATCCGCCCTGAAATGTACACCTATGGGGAGGATATCAACGGTCAAGTGCAGGCGGTAACCACGGCAACAAAGTGAGTTTTCCAGATTGGATGTAATGAGTGCCGCTCTTACTTTGTAACCGGTCACCTCAGACTCGTTCTCCAGGGCTTTGACCTGCTCCCAGTTCAATATAATCTTGGAATTTGATGTGTTCCACACCACTTTAACTGGCGGCTGACTGGGCGCTGTGGAGAGAGAAACACATGATCGACAGTCAAGAAAAGCTCAACACGGGCACAAAACTGACAGGCAGGGGTAACATGAAGTGGAGGGGCGGGAGGTTGATCATTTACAGATACTACGTTACTGTACTGAAGTAGAGCTTTCATATCTGTACTAATATAATCCTTAATACATTACAAATGCAAGTGTATTCAGAAACCTGACTGTTGCAGCGACAGTAACACACACACCTCTTTCCAAATTCATATCTGAGTATGAGTATGTAGTAAACTGAAGAAAAAAAAATAACAATATGATTAATAAAATCCAACAAAAATCACCAAGAAATGATGGCTAACATCAAGAAAATGAGGAAAATAGACCATATAATAAGCAAAATCAACAAAAAATAATAAATTTGACAATGATTTCAGCAAAAACTAAACATGTTTGCAAGTTTTATTTAACAATGTAGTGGGGAGTCACCTGAAAACTCCTACCTGAGAACAGAATACGTGCATGTGCTTTTTTTAGCTGTGATATCATCAAATCATGACTCAAATGAATAGAATTAAGCAACAAAATGAACAAAACAACTAAACAAAAAGAAATTTAAAAAAAATACCAACATGAACAAAAATAAGGAAAAAAAAAATCAACAAAATGAACAAAAAATAATTTAAAAGAACATATTAATATCTGGAATGAGTGAGAATTAATAAATGATCAACAAAATTAACAAAAATAAATAAAACAACTGACAAAATGATGAAAAATTAAGAAAATAGTCCCAACATCAGCAAAATTAGCAAAATAATGAATAAATAAAAGAAATGAGCAAAATAATCCTAAAATTTTTAAGAATGAATTGGCCAATTACATGCTCTATTTCAGCTGGTAAAATCATCAAAAAAATGAATAAAATAAGCAACACAATCAAATGGCTGAAATCCACAAACATTAATAAAAGATGGATTAAGCGACAAACAATTAGTAATGTAACCTACAAAATGAACAGAAATGAACCAGAAATTAAGAACGCAAGCAAGAAATGGGTGAAAGTAGAAACAAATCAACAAAAATGATCAGGAAAAGAGCAAAATAATCCCAAACATGAACAAAAATAATCAACAGATGTGATCCTTACGTGGTTTCTTGGTGGTGATGTTGATGGCGGAGCTGGGAGGCCCCGTTCCCGCCGTGTTATACGCCCTCACTGAGATGTAGTATGCCGTGCTGCCTTTCAAGCCACGAATAACAGTGGACGTTTGATTTCCCACGGTCCGTTGCACGCTGGCGGTGTCTTCCCTTTCACTTCTACTCCAGTACCTCAGCTGAAAAGCAACAGGGTAGAACGGGAGAACGTGAATGCACAGAATACGATAAAAGCTTTGTGTAACCGCCTGTCAGTGAAGCGCAGGCTGGTTCAGATGTGGAGTAAACGGGATGGAAGACGTGATAGGATGTGAAAATGTCTAGTGGAGGACACTTCATCACTTCATGGACAGTCTGAAACGAATGACAACATTGTTCATTAGGTTTTTAACTGGTGAGGTAGTGGATCTGGTGGAGGAATAACATCATCAAAAATAATGAGCAAAAAATGAGTAAAATGACTGGACAAAACACAACAAAATAATGAATAAAAAAACCCCCAAAAACAAACAAAATAGACAAAAAGGGAACATAAAAGGGGTAGAATGATCAAAAAAGGAAGAAAAAAGGCAGAAAAATCATTAAAAAAAAAACTGACAAAATAGTCAAAAAAGGAAGAAAATGAACAAAATGATCTTCGAAAAATTTAAAAATGGACAAAATAATCAAAATAGAAAAAAAAGATTTTAAAAAATGAACAACATAATCAAAAAACAGATGCAAACAATAAATAAATGTACACAATAACCAAAAAGAAAAACCAGAAAAATAATAAGAAAAAATAAAATAAACAAAATAATAAAAACACTGAGCGAAACATTAACATGAAAAGGAACAAAAATTAACAAAACAATCAAAAAAGAACAAAAAAACAAAAAGCAAACATTCATAAAATAATAATTAACAGATCCAATATGTGAAAATGAATGAAAAAAAATCATAAAATACGGAAAAAATGTAACAAAAAAACAGAACAAAAAAAATCACAAAAAAAACAAAAAAAATGACTAAATGTAGCAAAAGACAAACAAAATATACAAGAATGATCAAAAGATTTGGAAAAAAATGGGCAAGGTAGTAACACAATGTACACATATAAATAAATTAACAAAATATCAGTAACATTATCACAAATTAAGGAAATAATCAAGAAAAAGAACAACGTAATTACAAAAAGGGGCAAAATAATTCACAATATAAAAAAAATGAACAATATATAAAAATGATTTTAAAAAACAGAGAAAAAAATGAACAATGACAGTGAATAGAAATAAATAAAATCATGTATAAAAAAATATTAAAACATTAGCAAAATATCAGCAAAATTAGGAAAAAATTAAAGAAAAGAGAAAATAAAAGATACTGAAGGAAAAGAACAAAATAATCAGGAAAACAGTGAAAATAATCCACAATGAAGCAACAAATGAACAAATTAAACAAGAGCATTCAAAAGAACATATTAACACCATGCGTAAAAATAAACCAGATAAATATATAAAAAAATACAATAATCAAAAATATGACCAAAATAATATGTAATATAGCAAAAAATGAACAATCAGTCAAGAATTTCACCATGTTACACGACATGTGGATGAAAACAGCGCTGTGGAGTTCACCAGTAAACACACCAGGACTAAGCTGCTCGCTGAGGCAGTGTTACAGCGCTTCGCTGTGTGTATCAGAGACTAAATGTTCGTCCCTCGGAGTATTGCATCAGTCGCTAATCAGAGCGGTTACACTACTCAGGTAAGCAACAAGACAAACACGTGTGAAGCCGCAGGCGGGGGACCGGGCTGCAGCATTATGCAGCAGCAGCCATTATCTCCTGGACCCAAGGTGCACGAGCATGAAATGCTCATCAATAATACAACACAACAAGATCCAAGAGCATTAGGTCTCTGAGCAACACACACACACACACACACACACACACACATAGCATCTGCAGCCAGCACCAGGGCATACGGTTCAGGCAGTTTTCATCAGGCATCTCCAGAAAGATTGAGCATAAAACCCTTCATTTTTGTGTTCTGGTGAATTTTTAATGTGTGGATTTGTACCGCTTAAGGTTATTAGGAGAATGAGAATGAGCTAAATAAATAAACAACAAACAAATGAGGAAAATCACAAGATACGCAGAGAATTGAGAATGTAAAGCAAAATATCCAAGAAAAATAACAAAAAATGTCTAAAAAAATGAGGCAAAATTCCAAAAATGTACAAAATACACAAGGATGATCAAAAAAATGAGAAAAAAATGAACGAGATAGCAACACAACGTAAAAAAAAACAAAAAACAAAATCATATACTACGAAAAGAATAAGAAATTAACAAAATATCAGGAAAATGATCAAACATGATGGAAATAATCAAGGAAAGTGTACAAATAATCCATAATATGACAAAATATACATGAATGCATAAAAAATGGAGAAAAATGAACTAGATAATAAGACAAAGGATACAAATACACAAAATCAACCAAAGCTTAATAAACAATATGAGCAAGATAAGCAAAGAAATGAGTAAAGTACAGCAAAATATCCAATAAAATGAACTAAAGAAAGCCTAAAAATTAGGCAAAATTACAAAAATGTACAAAACAACTGAGAAAATAAACAAAATAAGCAACAAAAGGTACACCGTAATCAAAAATTTATAATAAAAAAATTAGAAAAATAAGCAACCATGTGAGCAAAATAACAAAAATGAACACCATAATTGGGAAAGTGAAGTAGAAATTGAAAACAAAAAATACTGTCAGATTAGGCAACAAATTGTACAAGATGAAACATAATAATAAAGATAAAAACGATTAAAATAAGCAACAAAATGAGGAAAAACTAACATAACAATTACTAAAATTAATAAAAAAATTGACCAGGATAACTGACAAAATGCACAAAAAAAGAGTAAAAATAAGCAACAAATTAGCAAAGATGCACACAATAATCATGAAATTAGACAAAAATGAGTAAAATAAGCAACTAAATGAGAAAAATCGACCAAAATGAATTAAGCAACAAGCCAAGCAAAATAGACAGCAAAACTAACAAAAATCAATACCATGATCGAGCAAGTGAACCAGGATATAAAAATAATTGTAAAAACATGAAAAAAAAAATGTCAGATTAGGCAACAAATTGTCCAAGAATTAACACAATGATCAAGAAAAAAGACAAAAATGATTAAAATATGAGACAAAAATGAGCAAAACAACCAAGAAAATGATTGACAATGAGCATAGCAACTGAGAAAATGCACAACATAAGTAAACAACTATGTGGAAAACAATCAAAAACTGTATAAAACTAATACTTAACATGAATCAATATGAAACAAGGTAAGTCCAACTATGGAGGAAAGCAAAGTGACTTAACACGGAGCGCCGGGCCGTATACCGCCTGGAGCGCCGTGTTAGCTCCGTGTCAGCCGGGTATTAGCACGGCTAACGGCTAACAGCCGTTGATGAACTTATACTTTCAGTCCATTTTAGAATTGATTTTAAGCTTTTGCTTTTTGTTTTTAAAGCTCTTAATGGCCTTGCTCCGGTTTATATGTCTGAGACTTTGACTGTCCGTGACCA
>JAQQAE010022866.1:0-10165 GCA_029823295.1 Pseudamia nigra
CGAGGGGAGTGGGGGGGGGTCACAACTGTACAGGGAGAAACTGACTTTTAAACACCATGAATCACAGTATCAAAAAGCTCACGTTTTCCTCACTGATCTTTACACATTTGTTCTGTACAATACAAAAACAAAGAAAAAAATATTATTCATAATCGTATTATTATAATGATAACTGCATTGCACTGAGTAAATATAGTACTGGCCCATAAGTTACTGCATTCGATAGAAAATAGACATGTCAGGTTTGCAGAGCGGGAGTGATTTGTGGTGAGGTGGAGGCACTGGCACACACACGGACACGCTCGGCGACGGCGCCCGAGCCCGAAAATTCAGGAGCGCCAGACCCAGGAGAACGCCGAGGAAAACGAGAACCACGCAAACACCTGCATCACCGAGCATCACCTGCATCACCGAGCATCACCTGCATCACCGAGCATCACCTGCATCACCTGCATCACCGAGCCTCCCAGGCTGGGACGCAGAAAACGCCGACGCGCCAAATCTCACATGTAACGACTCACGCTCGTCCGTTTTAAAGTGAGCTTCTGTCCACGTGTCCTCACGTCCACACGTGGACAGAAGTGAGGACACGTGTGGACGTTGCGAGGACACGTGTGGACGTTGTGAGGACCGTCGTGTGCTTCTCGAGTGACAGCCTGCTTTGTTTTCACTTACACAGACAGGATCAATAGTTGCCATCCTTTAAAATAAAAAACAGAGGTCAGAGGTCAGTTCAGACCAATGTTGTTTTTTTTTTGTCCGTTTATCTCTTTCTGAGGTTTCTTTGTGACACCACGTTGATAGACACGGCGTCAAACGTGGCTCAGGCTCACGACACCAAACACTTTACTGCAGCAAAGTCACCACGACGACGACGTGTCCGATCAACGTCTCCGAAAAGTCTGAGAAGGAACCAGAACCAGAATGTACCATGAAAACAAACGATCCAATTAATCACACGGTCCCTGTGGACTAACTTCACTAAATCACAATTAATGCCCATTTGTTATTGATCGAAATGAATCATGGGGTCACTGGATTAATTTTGGTTAATCACGATTAATACCCATTTGTTGTTTTTCATTTTGTGGAGTAGAAACACTCATGATAGAAGGTGATACAGACACTCGACTATAATTACTTATTTCAGATTAAAATTAGGGCTGTCAAATGATTAAAATTTTAAATCTGATTAATCACAGGGTCACTGTGGATTAATGTTGATTAATCACGATTAATACCCATTCATTATTAATCTAAATTAAACACAGCATCACTGGATTAAATTCGGTTAATCACGATTAATACCCATTCATTGTTTTTCATTTTGTGGGAGTAAAAACACTCACGATAGGTGATTTAGACACTCAATTAAAATTACTTATTTCACATTAATGTGTATATTTTATGTAAAATAAGTGGTATGTGTATATTTATTTTCAAAATGTGTAAAGATTTTGAAATAAATGACTTTTACATTTAAATTGACTTTGAAGCAGTAAATACTAAAGAAGTTGTCAGTGACGTGGGTCAAATGGACCCGAACATTTCATCACTTTATCCTTGATATGAGTTACCGGTACTGTGCGTTAATCGCGTTAATACATTAATTGCCTTATAAAATGTAATCTAATTAATTGTGCGAATGGATTAATCTGGATTAACGCGTTCATTTTGACAGCCCTAGTTTAGAATGATGGCATTTTGAAATATTAAGAATAAAAGGAAGTCATTCAGATAAAGATTTTGTCTTCAGGTTGCTCCCACATTGTTTGTCTGATAAAATATTTTGAGCTGAATTTTAAGTAGACGCCATAACTTACATTTCATCGGCAAATGGTTTGTTTAACAGTTTGTTTGACACTGACATTTTTTCTATGAATCCTACAAGACGTTTCGGGACGGTAGGTCTCGGCCACATCGACGGCTGTTGAATTGTAACAAATAAATCATATACTGTGATTAAAGTGTGAATATGTTGGAAACTAAAGGGGAAAATCCCATAGACAGAGAAGCCTGATACTTAAAGGTCCAGTCCACGATGTTGGAAGCTAGCTCTTAGCTCATGGCTAGTCTCTGCGTGTAGTACACGCTTGGACCGTCACATGACGGTCGTAGGTGCACGAGCTCACGCACAGTTGTAAACAGTTGTAGCAGTAGTTGACAACGGTAGCTGATCCAACCTCGGGACGACTGAGGAGAGACGGTCTGCTCTTTTCTTTTGTCTCTCCTCTGCCCGCTAACCCCAGCCGGTCCAGGCAGATGGCCGCCTACCCTGAGCCGCCGGTTCTGCCGGAGGTTTTTCTCTTCTGTTAAAAGAAGCTTTTCCTCCCCCGTCGTCCTTGTCTTGCTCTCGGTGGTTCTGTTGCGTTTACTCTGTATAGTCATGAGGTCTCGGCCTCAAATTGTGAAGCACCGAGAGATAATCAGCGATTATGATTGGAAACGAACAGACGTACTAGCTTGACAACTGTGAGGTTGTAAGCCGTGTTGACTGGCAGGTCGCCTGTTTATCGCTCCACCGCAATCAAAAGGCTGCTAGCTTGTTTCCCAACATCACCGACCGGACCTTTAAGTATTAGGCTACTCAAAATCGCCAGCATTTTGTACGACTCCTATAAGAAGCGAACAAGCGTGTTCTTTTTATGCGAGACTTTTAAATAGAAGGAACTTTTGCTGCAATAAAATATTCCGTATTTTCTGTTTATTGTGTTGTGGGAAAATGCAGTTTCTCGGGGTGTGAATTAATTTCTAAATCCTAATCTCTCAACATGATCAATCTTCCGGATGGTCAAATAACATGACATCGATTCTGATCCGAGCTAATATTCTTTGTCTAAATTTAAAAGCACGTTTTAAACCACATCAGCTACGTCCCGCACATCAGGGTCCGTTTTAGGACCTTATTTTTTGCACAAAATATCAAGCAATGTTGTAATAAATCAACCCCTAAGGACCATTCTCCATGTGATCTGACCAGTGGGATTGTTTCTTTTTTTTTTTTATTTGGGGTCATTAATGTGAAGAGCATCCCACCGTCTCACACACACGACATGCTCACCAACATCACTACAGGAAAACAAGAAGGCTACTCTCCATGCAACACAAGTGTGCACAACACAAGTGGGACCAAGTTTTTTAAAGGAACTACAAAACAAATGTATTATTAGATTTTTGAACAAAAAAAAAAAAATACAATGAAAACACATTTCATCAAACCAACGAAGGAAGAAGAAAAGAAATGTTCACATTATCTAGTCAGTGTTAAAAATAGAAATTCACCCGTTACATTTACTCTGCACTTTTTGATTATATACATTTATGTACATTGATTTCTCTTAATTATTTGTCATTGTCCTTAATGTCTTTATCAACAGTTTACAAAAGAAAGAAAATTGCAATCAAATGCATATATTCTTCTAGAAAGATGTGCTTAGTAACTTGTTTATGTCGAAGCGGGAGGGGCTGATACGAGAAATGATCACCGCTGCAAAAAGTAACGATCCTGTCAAGCAAGTGGCCAAATTTAGTTCGGATCATATTTGGATCAATTTGGTATCAAAGAAAGAAAACACATACAGTGGAACCTCGGGTTACGAAGAAGACATCGGCCAAAATTTTGTCCCGTCTGGCGAGAAAAAAAAAAACTTGGGTTACGAATGAGATAATTCCCGAATTGGGACCGTTTCGAGTTCCGGTAGCCGAGTGGAAACTTGTATATTTGTGCCTTTCTTCACCTAAAACACTGCTTTGTTTTGTGTTTTTTCACCATGGGACCTAAGAAGAATCCTAGTGGTGACAAGAAAACCCCTAATATGTTGATGCACGTGAAACACGAGATCCTGCAAAAACATTCTGGAGGCGCTCGCGTGTCCGACCTGGCAAAGGAATCCAGCCGAAGCGCTTCCACCATCTGCACGATACCAAAGCAGAGAGAAGCTACCAAGTCTGTGAATCCTGCTAAGGGGCTAACATTGCTTTGTAAGCAGCGTTTTTGTCTCCATGAGGACGAGATCAAAGAGAAAGAAATCGCTGTTGACGCCGTCACCGAAGCCATCATTTGTGAGGAGGCTCGTGTAATCTATCAGGACCTGAACTGAGAAAAGTCCGAGCCTCCCTCCTTCGCCTGCAGCCTTCCGTCTCCAAGGTGACATTCCAAATCATTTTTAGAACTAATTTCATTCATTCTTTTTCAGATAATTAACATAACTTCCTTTTCAAATAAAAATATTGAATAAATGTGCACGTACGGGTGTGTAATACATACTTTATATGGGACTTTTCGTGGGTCTTGGAACAGATTGGAACTGTTGTTATCCTCGGACACGGCTGCCAGCGGAGGCTAACAACAGTAGCCCCCGCTACGCTCCAAAGGCTACACGGAGGCTACACAGAGCCTCCGGAGGCTACATGCTACACGGCCGGTGTAGCGTCTGGCTACACACTACAAACACAGCCGGCAGCCGTGTAGCCAGACGCTGTAGCGTGTAGTAATTGAGCTGATTTTGTGCTATCGCCGCTCGAGTAACTTTGGTTTAGCATTGTGTGATGCACGCATCCCGGTGGGCCAGAGTTCACTTCCTGGTCTAGCTCTTTCGTACTGCGATGTTTTATGTGGATAACGGGACGCATTTTTGGCCAAATTTTTTTTTCGTAGGGGGAAGTGTTTGTATGGTGAGGTACCACTGTATTCCTGTGGAAAACCGGTCCTGTCTCACGACTTTTTCGCTTCACAAACGTGAGCTGGAATGGATTAAATTTGTAACCCGAGGTTCTACTGTACTTAACTATATGTCACACGAGTGATTTGAAGACAATCTTCACAATTTATGCTCGATTTTAACTAGATTTGGTGACTTACTGATAAGGATCTTTTTTTTTGCAGTTTACAGATGACACCGTCCTGTTGGTGACATGCCATCAGCGAGGAGGAAGCCGACGTATCCCTCATCGTCGTCTTCTATGAAAAGCCAGACGTCGTAACATGTAGTTCTCACTTATTAGCTTTTGAAATGACGACAATGGCAACTCAAACAAAAACAGCTCAGCCAAAAAGCAAGAAGAGTTTGCTTCAGGATATTTCGTCTTTAAAGGAATCCATGCGTGTAAAGTGAGCTTTGTTGATCACATCTTCAGTCTTAAGACATGACAACAGGTTTCTGTCTGTGCTTTACTTTTTTAATAAAGTGGACTGAAACAGATCCGGGTTTTCGACAGCACAGGTTTGTACACACTCCAACCCTCTTTTGCTTTTTTTTTTTTGTTACATGTTCTTGTTGTGAGCTGCAAATCAGCAGAACAACTGCAAGCAATATAGAGCTCCACGGCTCAGTCCGGAACACGCTTGGAGCGACGTTTGCGTTTATGTTGCATATTCAAGTTCAGCCCAGATCCGGAGCTGAAGAACAGCCCACTTAAGACATGGACGCCGTGGGTTCGGTAGAGTAGGGTCAACGGCGGGTCAGTTCACATCCAACTCATTTATAAAAGCTGCTGGGGTTGAAGTTTGGATGTTGAACCAAAATAAAACAGCAATGTCAAGTCCTGGTCCATCAGGCGAGAAATCCTATTCACTGTTCCAACCTGGGAACGTGAAAGTAGGTTCTACCGTTTCCCATAGCAACCACCCGATGACAGATTTGAGAATGTAAATCTAGCTCAAGACTCTCTTTGAATGAGAAAACTATTAAAAGCCAAAAAATGCGGCTTGAAAAGCTACAGTGGACTTGAATTGTACTGTGATGTGACGGAGCCTGATCTGTGTCAAAGGTTTGGTTAAACTGAGAAGAAAACACACCGCTTTCAAATACAGTGGAACCTCGGGTTACAAACGTTTCTATACACAAATTTTTCAGGTGATGAAGACGACATCGGCCAAAATTTGCAGAAAAAAAAAAACGGGTTACAAAAGAGATAGTTCCCAGAAGTGAACTGTTGCACACCCAGAAGTGAGTGTGCTGTTCCCGGAAGTGAGACCCAAACTAGGGTCCATAGCATGTGGTAAAGCCAGAAGCTACTAAGCTAGCAACCTGCTAACAACAGTAGCCTCCGCCGGCATCTGTAAACACAGCCTACGGGACGCCAGCGGGACCTAGCACCGAAAAACACATAGCAGACCGGGATCCAGTCCAACAACACAGGCTGCACCAAAACCTGTACATCACCACACGAAGCTAAAACAGAAACCGCAGGCAGCCACCGACCCAATTAGCTTAGCCATTAAGCCTCCTACAGGTCCACAACTGACTTCTAGGCACCCTGTCGACACACACTGTACCGACATGCACAGTAATACAAAGGATTCCTTCCTCAACAAAGTGTTTATTTATGACGAGACAGGGTCTTCTCAAAGAAAATGCCACGGAGGACATTCATCACTGCCGAGGAGAAGAAACTGCCGGGTCGTAAGCCAAGGTAAGGTGTCATTCCAAATCATTTCTAGAACTAATTACTTTATATGGGGTTTTTGTGGGTTTTGGAACGGATTAACTGGTTTTACATGTATTCTTATGAGAAAACCGGTCCCGTCTTACAAATTTTTCGCGCAACCAACGTGATGCCGGAACAGACTTATTTCATTACCCAAAGTTCCACTGTATATGTGATAATGAACATTGAAATCTTTTTTAAAACTCCAAATTGAATCAACAAAACCAAAACCTGATTTTTTTTTGCTCCACAGACAAAAAAAAGGTCTAACACAAACTAAATCAACTTTGGAGAGTTTGTTTTTAATGTATTGAATACTTTAATTAGAGTCAGTCTAATTGAACGTGAACTGAGCCCCCTACCCACCCCGGTGGAGATGCTAGTGAGGAGAGCGCTGGGTTTCCCACGTGGTTTAAACCCCGGCACAGCAGACCCTGACAGCCCACCACAGTGCCTGGTTTCACCCAGAACCACTAACAGACGACCCGCTCACAAAGACGTCCACTGGCAGCCACGTCGGCTCCACGCGTCGTCCTGCCACGTGGGCGTCGCTTCATGAAACCAGTGCAAATGGCTTTGACGCTGCAGGAAGACTCTGAAGGTGGCTAAAGGTCACCGTGTCGAGACATTTGTTTGAAAATCTGTTTAAAGCACTTGTCACAAGTCGTTTTTGTGCCTGAAACAAATGTGGCTGCTACTAGCATTTTAAAACAATGATGACCACGTTTCACTTAAACCTCTATTAAATATATCAGACAGTGGTAAACTTTATCTTTTACAGGTGTTTTAAATACATCAATCGATGTTTATGCCATAAAGAGGTGGCGCTATTGGAAACACTTTTAGGAAATACACTATTGGTTAAACATTGGTTGATTTTTGGACTTTTTCTTATTTGTGATGTCCGTCAGTTGTTCTAGTCCATTTAAGTTCATTGATTTAAACTGAATATGGCCAGTAGCAGTTAAGACATAGTCAAATTTTTCTCTTTACGACTATTAGCCAAGAAGATCAAGATCAAAGCATCAGTGGGGATGAATTTTCTCCCATTAACCCCTGAATCTTACAAATCACACAGAGTCCTGTAAAAAGCTTATACAGAGGGTCGGCTTCGCGTCAAAAGCATCATCTGTTTAGAATTTTATTCAAAGTGAATTTCAAACGTAGACAAACGACAGCACCTTCAGTGTCTTACAGGCATTAAAACCAAGTCCACACACTGTCTTAAGAACATTTCTACAGGTGTTAAGAAACAAAAATGTCACAGACCGCAAACTGGTTGTGGTTTTTTTTACTCCAGACGTTGAGTCACGGTTCATCTTTGGCAAAACATCATCTGTCAGTGGTTCTGGTTTCGCCCTTTACAGGTTGACTTCAGTTATTAAGGCTCAACGGGCAAGAGGTAAAAGATCAAGTGCCCGGAACACACACTCGTAAAAATTTTAAATTTTGATTATGCGTTTGTCTCAAATCATACACACTCACCCACGGACACACACATGAACAACACACGCCAAAAAACGCACACTCCGGAAAAGCTCCTCTATTCCCTGCATGAGAGTTTAACTTGTAATCTCAAACTATTTGTGTCTCCTGCCTTTTTCACAGCCTCAAAACTCAACCGAGAGGATCTGAAATAAAGATAAAAACACGACAGGAAGCTGCTGTGCTGAAGGCGCCGAACGTGGCAAAAAGAAGAAAATTAAACAACGGGACTGAAAGGCTTTGTTTAAATACTGTTATGAAAGAAGAATCAGGGTGGTGTGTGCAGGGGAAAACACGCAAACGACAACATGACTGATACTATGAAAAAAAAAATCTTTATGAAGTTCACAGTCTTGTAGCTCCCTGTACCAGGGCCGGGTCGAGGTGTGGGAGTGGGATGTCGAGGATGGGCGGGCGCCCGATGAAAATTTGCCAAAAAAGGTCTTTAACTGATGTCACTTCAGCTGCTGTAAAAGTTGACGACATGCAAACCGACTCAGACATGCATCCACTGAGTCCGGGGAAGAAAAAAATGTGCTTTTTAAAAAAGTTCGTCAGAAAGTAGTGACTGTATGAGAATGGAGTTTGGAAAATGTTTAACCAATTACTTACAAAATACTCTGAGATGCCACGGGCGCAGGTAATGAAATACTGCTGAGAATCATTACATAACATTTCAACGAACATCCAGCCCTTCACATTAGACCCTGATTTACATCAAACCACTTTGAAAAGTTAGGTTTTGTTCGCTAGTTAAAGAAGAAGAAAAAATACAACTCTAGATAGTTAAATCGAGAAGCAGCTGAAGTGACATATGGCATAAAATGCCCCCCTTCTCCCATGTTTAAATTTAAAAACAATACAAACATATAGTCCTTCCTCTTTGCTCCAGGTGGATGGATGTGTGGTGGATGGATGGCTGAAACGTCCATTTTCTTGTCATTCTGACGAGGAGTTTTCCAAATATGGAGGATATTGTTTTGGGGATGATGGTGGACGGTGATGATGATGTTAAAACAAATCCTGGATCCTCCACTGCATAAATAAACAAAGACACATTCCTGATGTTCCTGCCATTTCAGGATGAAGAGGAGGAAGAAGCAGTGTTGGTTTTTTGTTGTTTTTTTTCCAATCCGTCTCGACAGAGGTCAGCCGATGAGGTTCATGTGGATGGGGGTATGACGTGTTGAGGTTGGGTCGTGAGGTGTGAGGGGTGGGAGTGGAGAAAACTGAGCAAAAGGGAGGTCAGAGTTCACATCATGACGTGGCGGCGGCGGTGCAGGGAGAGATGGTCGGACCGGGAGAAGGACCGGTCGCACTCAGTGCAGCGGAAAGGTTTGATTCCTGTGTGCTTGCGGAAATGTCGGGTCAGCTCATCGGAGCGGGCGAAGCGCCAGGTGCAGCCTTCCCAGGTACAGTGGTAGGGCTTCTCCCCTGTGAAACAAGGACACCGGTTAGACGAGAGGAACCAATGTGAGGAACTGTTAGGAACTCAAACCCTCTGTCCATGACTGTCAATCTAATGCTAGTTCTGGGCAGGTGTATGTGCCCATGTGCGCTTTAAACTGAACCTTTTTTCCACTAATGCAGTTCCAGTTCAACGCTTAATTCCAGAGTTATTTGTGTTTTGACCGAGGAGCAACGACCGGGGCTGTTCATTGAGGCCAATGCAGAAGTAACTTTAAGTTGTAATTCCATCGCTTGGCCACTGGGGAACCGATTGTCCTCAAAACATTTTCCAACTAGTCTTGAATAACTTCTGGTGTTTGGTCCTGAAATTGAAACTATCCACGAAAAGTATTTTCAGACATAAACAAAACCGTGATTCAATCGGATCTGGACCCAAACTTCTCTTTTCATCAGACCCACCGCTTGGTCCACTACATGGTCCAGGGTCAGTTTCATGCCACCAGTGCTTTATGTGTCAAAAACCATAGTCTGTACGTATAACTGACCTCAAAATGACCCCTCACAAACTAATGGATGACGTCACGTTCACTTTGTCCAATCAGGTTGTCACTTCCTGGACAACATCTCGGAGCCAAAAACAATGTAACCACATTTGGATGAACGGCAGTGGGGTTTACGAAGCGTTGATACCAGGGGACTCATGGGAAGTGAATAGTAACCGCTAGCTTACTGATGCGGTAAAACTTCACACAGTGTCAAACAATGTCATGTGACATGTTGTTAGTGTAAACACTTACCCACAGCTGCAGTCGAGTGTATGTCATGTATAACTATGAACATA
>JAQQAE010022867.1:0-10165 GCA_029823295.1 Pseudamia nigra
CTCTGTATAGTCATGAGGTCTCGGCCTCGAATTGTGAAGCGCCTAGAGATAATCGGCAATTATGATTGGCGCTGTACAAATAAAGATTGAATTTAATTTAATTTCAATGTCTGTTTGTCTGTCAATTTCAATGCAAATGAATGACTTACTTTTGTTGCAATGAATACTCTAATGTGGATGTTCTGCTGTTGGGTGACCGTGGTGGGTGTTAGGACTCTAGTGGTGAAGCAGACCTCGCTAAGGGCAGTGACATCACAAAAGCTTTCCATTTCTCTATCGAGTGACTTTTCAGATAATTTAGAATTATTTTCAAAGCCCCACAAACTGTTTTAAACTGGAAAAATATAAAAATTCATTATTCATTCCGTTTCCTGTTAGTACTCTAGAGCTTATCCCTTCTGACTTACAACAAAGGCAAAACTCAGCCCTGGACAAGTCATTCACACACATTCATACCTACTGGAAATTTAGAGTTGCTAATTAATCTGCTTGGGCATGTTTTTGGAGGGAGGAAACAGAAGTACACAACACAGAGAGAATCTCCACACAGAAAATCCCTGCTAGAACTTCTCTCCATATGAGGTGCTGGTGCGAACCAATGTACCACTGTGCCGCCACGGAGTAAAAAAAACCAAAACCAGAATTTCCACAATGTGTCCCCTTTAATATCTTTTTTTTCTGGACATGAAACAGCACAGCACTGAATGCCACACAGTGAATTCACAGCCAAATATAAAAAAAAAAAAAAACAGATGTGAGGGGATTTGTGTCCGTACAGATATTGATGTTTTCCCCATCATCAATAAAGACTTCTGAGAGAAAAGGTGTGAGTAAGTGGCCTTTAACAAAAGTCTCTCCCGGTCTTTTCAGGCTGAGCACATTAGACCTCGCTTGTTGCTATGGCGACAGTCAGGATGAACTCCTGTTGTAGATCAGAGCTCGGTGGACTCGTCCACAGACAGACAGTCAGGTTGAACTCTAATTTCCCTTAGCATGTTCAACATTACAGAATGCAAAAATAACAGCAAGCCTCGTGGTCCATATGGCTGGTTCTGAGAGGACCAGCTGCTCAGAGCTTTCAAGGCCATAATCTTTATTTCACATCCTCTGTGAGCATTTTCATTTTTGATTAGGGACCAACAGTGGGAAGGCACACGAGTACAATAAGCAGAAAGAGTGAACCACCTGAGTACCAGCACTAAAATTTTACCTTTTTGCAATCAAAATCTTTTAAAATATTACAAATAACCATGAACCTTTTCCCATATTTTACCTTTCTTTTAACAAAACACTAATTTAGATATGAGTGCATTCATGATCAAACCTGCATGTTACAGCACCTCACCCCTCGCCCCTACTCCCTGTGAATAGCAAACAAATCATGTGCAGCTCTCGGGGCTGCATTAGTATTACCGGGGGATGCAAGTAATTTGATTTTGCCTATGCAAATTGGACCTTTCAGTCAGTCATTCAGGCAGTAAAATAATTTAGAAGAAACCTTGCCAATCCACGAGCAAGGCTATGCTTTTTATCACACATGATCCACAATAGGGTAAAGCAGGAAGCCTATTTAATAATTCTCTACCTTAAGAGACCAAAAAAGAAAAAAGAAAACAATTTAGGTTATCTGTACTGCCCTACAAAGGCAAAGTGCCATTACTATGCAAGCAGTAAAAAAGAGAAAAATGACTAAAGGTTTCACTCATAAATTAATTTCTTCATATTTGAGCTCTTCATTGTCTTAGCTATGGTTTCATTGTTAATTGAATTTCATTTTGCTTATTATTTTGTTTATTCCTTTGTGTTCTCTTGACTTTTTGATGTTTTAAAAAATCCATTTTGGTTCAGTTCCATGATTAATTTGTTTTTATTCATTTCACTTGATATTTTCATTGTCTATCTGTCATTTTCTTTCTACTTTTGTTAATTTGAAATTGTTTATTTTTCTGTTTGTTCATTTTTACTCAGAATTGTGTTCCTTTTCTTGATTTTTTTCACTTTTGTTTTTTTTGCTATTTTACTTACATTTGTGCATCCTGATGAATTCATTCATTTTTTGTTCATTTTGTTACTGCGTTTGTTATTTTGTACATTTCAACCAAACTATTTACTGATTTATTGATTTGTGGCTTATTTTTTGACCTGGATTTTTGGCCTGGTTTTGTTTTGGCCTGGATTTGGGCATCTGACTTTCTCTGAAATGAAGGAGGATTCAAGACTGTGTCACAAAATAAATTAGACGACACAAATTCCAATCCCAGATGTAACTCTACTTGACCAGATGTGGAGTCACTGCACTTCAAATGCTATAGTGCAGTATAGTATAGTGTATATACTGTATACTACAGTAAGTACAGTATAGTGCAATATAATAGATAGTATAGGGTATGTATAGTGCAGTGTAGTATAGTACAGTAAATATAGTAAGGTGTAGAATAGTATTGTATAAGCATATATAGTATATTTAGTACAGTACTGTAAATATAGTAAGTATAGTGCAGTATAGTATAGTACAGTAAATATAGTATAGTATAGTACACATAGTTCAGTAAATATAGTAAAGTGTAGAATAGTGCACAACAGCATAGTATAGTATGGTACATATATTACGGTATAGTACAGGAAATATAGTTTAGTGCACTATAGTGTAGTGTAGTACATACAGTACAGTAAATAAAGTGTAAAATAGTATTGTACAGTGTAAATAGTATAGTATAAATAGTACCGTAAATATAGTAAGGTGCAGTGTAGTGTATATATAGTATATTAACTATAGTAACGTGTAGAATAGTATATGTATACTCAAACAGGATAGTATATGTATACTCAAACAGGGAAACAAAAGAAGTAACTTTAAAGTTTTTATTCATTTTGTTGATGATTTGTTTCTTACTACAGATTTGACAACTGAATTTCTCTGAAATGGTACAAGTTTTAATCGACACTTTGTCAAAAGTTATGTAGAGTAGAGAGCCAAGTGGAGTATTGTATTTCACTAGAACAATATTGTTGTGAAAGACCGTCATAAATCATTGGGATATGAATTTCTGAAGAAACTCTATATCTTCGTTCTTTATATAAAGTTCACTTGTTATTAAGAACAAAGACCGGGGTGATAATTACTCATTATCAGAAATCCCACTGGAATTAAAGCCACCTATAGTCAAACAGTCCTTTCATGTACTGGACAAAAGGGAAGCTGACATACCTCTCATTGATCTATACACAAACGCTTGCAGCATCATGCAGTGAACAAAGGCTTATAGTTCTTATAGTTTAAGACTCACTTGAATATGAATAGCAGTTTCCTGCAGACAAACCAACACATGCCGGGCTATCCTATGTCAAATCACTCTTTCGGAGCAGTCCCAAGTTCGTACATTTTACATTATCAAGGCAGCGAACCCTGCTGCGCAGCCTTTGAGGATGGCTTATGCTGATACAGAGAAAAGAACATCACATTTTCTGCTGCTGAGGCCTCAACAGAATTCAGAATTATGCTGAATTTGCATTGCTGATCAGTTAAAAGATATTGCCACTAGTGGTCCCAGAATGATCATTGGAAATAACATGAATTTTATCTAATGAAGATTTTTGATTTTGATGTTGGGATATTACAGCTTTCTACATCTGCATCACAAGAAAACACACAGTTCATTTTCTCTTCAAAGTGAAAAACTACCATTATCTTTTAAAGCTATGCTCATTTCCACCACAATGTTATTGCAGCCAAAATTAATATTCTTAAATTTATTTAACCCTCATTATGGAATCATGCACATACCATTATTAGATCAATAGATAGTCACTGAAAATAATATTTCCAAAATGGTGATTGTCTTCTGGATCTACTCCATAAATGTTGAAGGTATTTAAAATCTGTGGCCACATTACTGAATCACTACAATTTGGTGTCATTTCCATGTCAGCAACTTTATTTGTTACCTTACAGTAGCTGTTTTTCTCAACTCCTGTAAATATATGCATTCTGGATCACTATATCCAAAATATTGCCCATATCTGGATCAAAAATTGTGGTTTTATAGAATCTATTATGGTGTTATCTTTTGTTTTAGGGGCAAATTTCTGGGTGTTTGCGGCTTTACAAAGACAAATGTTGGCTTTGGCCCTATTTCACAATGTTCATTAATCTCCTGGATCCAGACGATGATGCAGATCACTCCCAGAATCTAAACAATTGCCATTTCTGACCCATCTGGAAAATTTCATCCAAATTGGTTGATAACTTTTTCAGTTATGTTGTGAACAAACAGATAAACTAGCGCAGACAAAAACATAGCCTCCCTGGTGAAGTTAACAGTATCTTATTCATGCAGTACAACTACATAGAACAATAGTCTTATATAATGTGTATATAAAGTATCGATTAAGAAGACAGAGAGAGCTGTCCAAAGCCCAGCAAAGCTTTGTCTCCAAATCAAGCAGTTGGGAAGCGAACTGACAGCACAACATGGATGATTTCTGAGTTAAATCAAAGAGTGGGTTACAACACGGAAGTGCTGGGGTCTCTTCATAGGTGGTCTTTGAGGTCTGGTACCAAAAATATAAAATTGGAGTAACTAAGGAGACTCAATTCTTTTCTGCCTCTGAAAGTGTGACTGTGTTATCTTTTGTTTTTCTTTGTCGGCTCCCTTTCCCGGCCTTGAGAGGCCTGAGCGCAGGTGCAACCCCCCTTTGGAGGAGACGCCGTTTAGAGAATGAAGCGCCGCTTTCACCCTTCCCCCCTTATCATACACACTCTGATTTAGAGGTTTAGTGGACTCTATGGACCTGTGTCACCAAGGTCAACCGCCATGAGACTCTTCCATCTGGACATATGAGGGGAGAGAGAGCGCTGACTTCCTTATCAGGACTGATACCAAATGTGCATCCATGTTGTCATTATCTGACGTCACAACACAAACCAAGGGCTCTCTGGAACTTTGCTTTGTTAATATGTGTGTAACTTGTCTGCTAATCGTGCTATGAGTTTTTTTCTATGCAATCATAATTATGCTGTGCTTTTTTTGTTTTACTCGTCTTACCCATTGTACCCCCCCCCCCCCTTTTCCCCCCAACTGTGCTCTTCATGGGGCTGCAGCTCCTGCTCCCTCAGTGGGAGAAAATGGAATTACCCCTCAGGGACAAATAAAGTACTATTTATTAATTCATCGATATAAAGTGTCCAGACATCAGCAACCATTGATTTTGGCCTTATTATTAAAGATCACTGTTATAGATGACGCGACAACTTATACCCATCCAGAATCAATGAATTAAAGACCATATAGCGTTTCGCCAATACTTACCCTGTAGAACAGTGTCACAGTAATGTTAAATTCAAATGTACAGTACTCCATGCAAAAGAAATCAATGTGTTTAATGTTGCAATTAATTACATTTGCACTGATAGTCTCTTTCCAATGAACAGTGGGAGACATCTCTAGGACACTCACTCACTGTGATTCATCTCCGGTCGCATGCCTCCAGATCTACATGTGACCATATTTGAAATATGAATGACATCATAAAACTTCGATTTGCACCTTTCAGATTGCAGATGGAACTACTGGATGCCTGCTTGCTTTTAGTGCTTTCATAACAATGCCACATATAAGACAGCGAGCCTACACACATAATGTATCCTTTCATTACTGCATTGTTTGTAGGCCCGCCGAACATACAGAGTAAACACACATACACTTACTTCACGTCCCTGTCTATGAAGTAGATGCTAATAACACCATTACAAAGGATGACTATCCATCCTCAACCCATAGTCAGGCACTTCTAATGGACTGTCATATGAAAACACACAAAAAGCCGCTAACATTTTTTATTAGTGGCAGGTTTTCGCTCTCCAGTGGGAAATGTTGTTTTGTTGTCAACCCATCCCTCTTCTCTGGGCTTATATTTGTGGCGACAGCTCCCAATTAAACACAGAAGCCAATGACACATATCAAAATAATGCATGCCGAGAACTGGCTGAAATTGAGAAAGTTGCGGCAAAATCATTCATTTCAGCCAGTGATGTGGACAGAATAAGGGACGGGTCGCTCAGCAGCCAGAGCAGACAAATCTGAATATGTACGTGAATACATAACCTGACAAATGCCCTTTTGTTTATTTTTATGTAAAATTTTAATTAACTTAGTTGGAGCCAAAACTAATGATATACAGGATAACCTGTCATGCAGTCAAATTTTTCATTAGTGTCAAAACACAGACTCCCAGCCCCTGTACTTCACAGGTAAATAAAACTGCACAAAGCATGTCAGATGCATTTAGCTCATTTTGAAGAAAACTTTGTTATTTAACAATGACTTTATTTCAACAATTACCTACTGTTTATTTACTACACCTTAATAGAGAACAACTTTGAATATCCTTCTCCTCCTTTCTGCACTTCCTGCATTTAAATCAATATCCTAACTTAATCAGTTACAAAATGAAAAAGGGCCAATGTCAAGAGACACACGACATCTTTACATGTCCTGGTCTGTTGTGTGTGCTCATGGTCTTTTTATAGGGTTGGGTGTGCCTGACAATGAGAAGCCATTTGGGATCAGTTGATCAGTTGCACAAGGACGTTGTGAGTTCTTTCCAAAAAAAGTGTATTTTTGGACACAGGACTACATGGATTCTTGCTACAGTCTCAGACACAGAGAGCGATTCACCAGGTGAAGGAAAAAGGTAAGATGTGTCGCACACGGCAGATCAATCCAAAAATAGATAAGCAGAATCTAGCAGGTATTAGCAGCTGTCCTACACAGCACATGAGACTCATTGCATTTTATAAGAAGTCAATACAACACAGAATCTTTGCATTTAGTAGCAACACAATAAGAAAATATAATAATTAGAAACTGTATTAAAAATAGCCCCATATTTTACATTTGTATGCATTGTCAGAAGGCGTGAGGAACAGACTCGCGCTACATCACACTGGACACATCAATAGAACGATGAGGATGAGGTCCTAATGAAAAGCAGGTGGCCTGTCATCCTGATGGATCTGTGTTACGTTCACTGTTCATTCAGCCTGGCAGTTTTGATAAGTAATGACTAAAAATGTTTGCAGCCCAGCAGAGGAATGAATGACGCCGACTGTTTATGTATTAGTGAGCTGTATTGTTGATACATCCTTCTGGGTGTATGGAGGTGTGTGTCACAGCACTCAACAGTAGTGACTGACATTTCCCAAATCCTGAAAAGCTCATGGATATTTATGTGATTAAAAGTGCAGATTTAAGAACCTGGAGGAAGTATTTGACATTATACAGTTTTGGCAAAACAGATGTCAAAAGCAATGCATGACTTAAGGGCTTAAACTCTAAATATATATGTGTCTTGACTGACATCAGCAAAAAAAAACAACATCTTTTGATTTTGGCCTCAACTGTACTTAACCCTCTGAGGTCTAATGGTATTTCCTTGATATTTACACCTTCTTAAATTCACCTTTTTAAGGTACTTGCAAATAACATAACACCCAAGTGTTTTATATCAAAGATTTTAGGACATTCTCTTCTTTATGAATACTGAGCCTATTTTTGTCCTATAGCACTGTTTAAAGAGAAAATGATGTCCAAATGCAGTCTAATTTTTGAATATTTTAAAATTTCTGCTTAAAATGCACCTTCACTCGTGTGGACAAACTGTTTTGGTGCTTGAAGTAGGTTTAACAAAGTCTTAGCTTCACAAAAATGGTGGAATATATGAATAAAATGAAGAAAACATTAAAAATGACATTTTATAATATTGTTTCTTTTAGCATCAGAGTTGTCTGCTATTCTCTTTTCACCAAATGTCTCGTAACGTGAGATAAGTGAGGCTGAATGACTTCATATGACATATTGAGATTCATGAGATGTATGCAAATGAGAAATAAGCATTTCAAGGTTTTTCTCTTCAAGTTAGTATTTAGTAAACACACAATCTGTACAATGTTCACAAGCTGATGGACAATGGATTCATCCAATTATGCAGAGGTGGCGATGGGAAATGCTCTGTTATTGGCCCTTTAGCACCAGATGTATTGTAAATCACTCGGGATGTCATGGGTGGGGGCAAGTATTTGAAGTGCTTTTCTACAGCGTAAAATGACAAAAAATATTCATAAAACATAGCAAAACCATGTGTTGGCCTCAGACGGTTAAAGTTCCACCACAAGCTTATAGTGTTAAGGTTTCAGGTCACAGCCTCGGTGTGAAACATAATAGATGTCATGTCAGATTAGACATATAGATAAACACTGTGCTGAAGACAGAGAGGAAAAGTGAACGGTCTACTTGCAATTCAATAGGCCAAAGATAGTAGTGGATCAGTTCGGAAACAGTGGCAGACAGGGAAAAGACAAAAGTCCAGACACAAACAAATAAACAGATTCAAAAACCAAACAAGACTCACACTACAAATGACAGATGAAAGGCAATGGGATGTTTTCACTCATGGAAATATTACACAATTCAACAAAGTCAGTGGTGAAGATGAGGGCGGTATTATCTGTGTCCCATATATATGACGTGACTGTGGTCTTTTTAGTGTGTCAGTGATCACAGATACACATTTCCCTACACTTAACATGCCGTGTTTTTAAAGTGTGTCTGACAGTGGCAGTGTCCAATGCTGTGCATGAAGTCTTATATAATGCTGTGCAAAAAAAATGTCACTTTTGATATTTTACTATTTTGAATATTTGTCTCACTTAAGTGGAATATAGATCATTAGGCATTTTTTAATAATAGACAAGAGTAAATAGAAAATGCATTTTTAAAAATAGTTTGACAAATTGGAGTAGGCTAACAGATCTCAAAAAGGAACTCACTGTGTCACGATCTAAAAAGAAAAAATTAAGAACAAATGAGTAACAGTCATTGACACTGATCACTCTGGAAAGCATTACAAATCCATTTCTATGGCTTTGGGACTTCACTAAAACATGATGAAAGCCAAAAACAAAACCCAGAAGAGTGGCTGACCAAACTTTTTCCAAGACACAGCAACAACTCATCCAGAGGTCACAAAAGAAGCCAAAAGAACTGCAGGCCTCACTTGCCTCAGTGCTCATGATTCAACAATAAGACACCAAGTTTCAAAAATGTCATCCAAAGGGAAGTTCCAAGGCAGAAATCACTGCTGACCAAATGAGTACAAAGGCTTGGCTGACATTTTTCAAAAAACATCTTGATGATCCCCGAGACTTTGGGGAAAATATTTGTTACACGGATGACACAAAAGCTGAACTTTTCGGAAGCTGTGAGTCCCGTTACATCTGGCATAAAACTAACAGCATTTCATAAAAAGAATATCACACAACCAGTCAAACACAGAGGTGGTATGTGATGGTCTTGTGGATGACAGGCTGACTGTGGATCTGGATGACTTGCTGTAACTGATGGAACCCTGAATTCTGCTCTGTAGCAGAAAACCTGTCAGAATGACTGGCAGTCGGTTCATGACCTTACGCCTAACTGCACTTAGGTTCTGCAGCAGGACAATCATCCAAAATACTCTAGCAAGTCTGCCCCTAAATGACTCAAAAAAATGAAGGTTTTGAACTGGCCTCGTAAGTCCACACTTCACATCTAATTGACATGTTGCAGCATGATGGGCTGCTCATGCTAGAAAACCCTCCACTGTGGTCGAACTAAACCTCTTCTGCAAACAGGAGCAGGGAAAAAGTCTACCACAGTGATGTGGAGTCCAGTTATCCCATAGGGTTCACGTAGTGTCCGGGAGGTTTGGATAGCATTTTACCCTCCCAGTGTTTGCATATTGTATATACTTGGGTCATATTTGTCTAATATTAAAATTAGTTTGATGATCTGAAACATTTACATGTGAGAAATACAAAAAGTTAAGGAACCAGCAAATAGTTTTTCACAGCACTGGAAGCAATAGTGATAGACACAGAATCAATGTAATGTCCTTTTCACTCAAAATGCATTTCTTGCAACACAGAGAAAGTACAAGCGACACTTGGCATCATATGACTAAGTATTTAAGACACGAGATATAGCATGAGCAGTGGAACATGTTAAGAGGGAGACACGTACTTGAGTCTTCTTCTTCTTTTCCTTTGGGCCGTTCCCTTCAGGAGTCGCCACAGCCAATCATCTGCCTCCATCTCACCCTATCCTCTGCATCTTCTTCTCTCACACCA
>JAQQAE010022868.1:0-10164 GCA_029823295.1 Pseudamia nigra
CTAAAAAGGATTTAGAATGTATTCTTACCTTGGCTTATGACTTGGTAGTGTGTCCGTGGACACTGCACACGTCCATACCCGTAAACAGCTCCACCACACCGCTGCCCGCAGGCCAACAGCAGACACGCCACTGCCGGCGGGCCGGGAACCGACACGCCACTGCCCGCGGGCCGACAGCAGACACGCCACTGCCTGCGGGCCAGGAACCGATACGCTGCTGCCCGCGGGCCGACAGCAGACACACCGCTGGCCGCGGGCCGACAGCAGACACGCCACTGCCAGCGGGCCGGGAACCGACACGCCACTGCCCGCAGGCCGACAGTTGTCGGGCTGCTGCCCACAGGCCAGGAACCGACACCTTGCTGCCCGCGGACACGCCGCTGCCCGCGGGCCGACAGCAGACACGCCACTGCCTGCGGGCCAGGAACCGACACGCCGCTGCCCACGGGCCGACAGCAGACACACTGCTGCCCACGGGCCGACAGCAGACACGCCACTGCCCACGGGCCAATACGCCGCGGGCCGGGAGCCAACACGCCACAGGCCAATGGCTTCGATGATGGTACAGTATCACCAGCGATTTCCTTCTCTTTTATCCAAAGCAGCAGTAGCCTCTCCATAACACAGGCTAGTGGCTAACAGCCTCTAGCCTGTGTTGGCTTGGCTAACGGCTGTTAGCTTTGCCAAGACCTGGAAGTGACTACTCGTTATCTGGTGTAAGATTTTTTAGGTTTTTTTTCGGTATCTGAATTTTTCATTGTCAGAAGCGTTTGTTATCCAGGGTACCACTGTATATCTCTTCCCTTCCTCTCTCTCTCTCTCTCTCTTTCTTCCACCATCTCTCTTCTCCTCTCTCTCCCTCTACTTTTTCTCTCTCCATCTTCCTTTTCTCTCTTTATCCCTCACTTCTCCAGTCGCCTCTTATTGTCTTATTGTGTATTTTGCAATACTGTCATACTTAAAGGCATATTCCCCACAGTTTTGTGCTTCCTCCCTCTGCCCCAGGTCTCTAGGTCTCCTGATGACCTACTTGTGTGTTTGCTGATTCTGGACCAGTCCAATGTCTGTGGACGTTGCCCAGTATCTGGGTTGTTTGTTGTTCTATCTCTACTCTTTTCTTTTGTCTCGCCTCTGTCCACTAACCCCAACCAGTCGAGGCAGATGGCCGCCTACCCTGAGCCGCTGGTTCTGCTGGAGGTTTTTCTCTTCCGCTAAAGGAAGTTTTTCCTCCTCCCTGTCGCCCTTGGCTTGCTCTTGGTGATTCTGTTGGTTTACTCTCTGTATAGTCATGAGGTCTTGTTCTCGAATTGTGAAGTGCCTGAAGATAATCAGCGATTATAATTGGTACTGTACAACTAAAATTGAAATTGAATTGAATTGTATCTGTGGTTATGGTGCATTATGAATAAATGTTGCAAAATCCAAGGTGGAGTTCTCCTCATTACCACAACAGTAAGATGCACAGAGTGCCTGTTCTTGCATCAAGCACGAAGAAGACCCTTTTGTGATGTCCTCAGGTCCTGAAGTCGACTTCTAAAATATTCAACACATTTATCTTTGAGTGAATGGTGTTTTGTTTCCAAATGCCACTTCAGTTTTGACGGCTTCATTGCTTTCATGTGTCAACACCTCGCTGTATAAAACACACGGAGGTTTTTGTCCTCTTTTGTCCTCAATATAAGAAAATCCATATCTCATTTATCCTGTGTCTCATCTTTGTTTCAACATGCTCAATTAGCATATGTATACAAACTTTGCAGGGCTCCTTCTGTGGTGTGAAATGGCGAGTGTCCACGCGTATTACAGGACATTATTACCACCTACGTACGGTGTTAAGAAGTGTGAATAGATGACACACAGTTGAATTCTTTCTTAACATTTTTTCAGAGGCCCGTGACCCACTTTTGGGTCACAACCCACCAGTTGAGAATCACCACTCTAGAGATTCTAGTTTTAATTTGCTTTTCTAGCTTCATTATTTTGTTATTAGATGATGTGGTTTAAAAGTGGAAAAGTAAGGAGTTCAAGTAAACTAGGGAAAAAGTAAACAGCACTGATCTTGCTGATTCATTAACATGCATATCCAGTATGTGTAGTGTTTACTCGTGATACAGCATAGTAGGGTAATTTTCTTTTATTGTTACCAGTATTGCTCATCTGCTGTGTTTAATTATTTCTCCACTGCGTACAGGAGGATCTGGAAATTTTACAATAACTAGAACCGATTAGCTGAGAGAAGCTGAGACAAAACAGAAGAAAAAGTAGAAAACACAGCAACAACTGGGCGCATGCAGAACAGAGCCTTTTAATGTGTTTTTTTAAAGACTTGCCAAAGTCGTTCAGTAGGAATGTGTGTTCAAGCCAGTACATCAATGTGTGCTGAAATACAGGGGACTTTTGCTGTTAGAGGTTTTCTGCTGCTGCTTTAATCTTTCTTCTGCCTTCATTCCCTTCTTTCTTTCCAATATACAGTATGTTATGTGTAAGTCTTTGTGACATCAAAATCTCATCTTCAAGAAAAACCTGGCCATGAGAGTAGAACAAACTAATAAGGGTTAATAAACATAGGCAATAAAATACATGCATTCTCAAAACTTACAGTGCAAAATTAGGAGAAATCTTGAGTAAGATGATTATTTTGTCACTCCTTTAAAATTCCTTCACAGCTCTGACAATTTCAAATTTTTTGCACGTGTTTATTTGCAGGGTAATTAACCCTTTAACTCTTTAAAAACTAGTAATATACAGTAAAATAAATGCAGTGCACTGACAATTCAGAAGGAGGCAGAAGGCAAGCCTCTGAGGACCTTCAGAGGGGTCATCCAAATCGGTATCCTAACCCTTACCCTAGCTCAGTTTAAACAGTTACAATTTTTGCTTTTTGCAAGAGTTACTTTTTTGGCACTAACAGAGCCAGGAGCGATACAGTGATACTATGTTTTTGTTTGTTTAAAACATGTGAATGTGAATGTGATACAACAAATACCTGATGTATCTAACATGATACAAACCAAAGCTTATTTTCTCTCACTGGTTGGAAGATCCAGTCAATACATCGGTTTCAAATAATTATAATTTTCCAGCAATTGTTTGACGGTTCGGGCTTTAAAAAGATTTTGCCTTGTCCTGCTCTGATTCTGGAGACTTGAGAATACAGACCATTTAAAGAGTTTGTTATAAAGTACTTGTGTCCACAGATAAGAAGGGGTCAGCCCATGAGGTTTGTATTTAATGAAAGTCTGCTGACATACACGACACACAGAACAGTGATGTATGTCATTTCTACTGCCAGCAATAAAACACAAAGCATTGCAATGCAGTATCCAACTTCTGTAGACTATTAGATGTAGTCATAAAGAGCCAATCACTGCAATAAACATTAACAAAAAGTTTTTTAAAAAATCACATAAAGTATAGTGCATTCCCAGTGTTACATGGTGGATTTTTATTCTACGTTTCAGCTACAAAAAAGATAAGTACTGTACATATTTTCTATGACCATTCCATGAGATCTCAGAAAGATACTAAAGGATTCTTGATTTGAATCAAGCACAAGCTTGGATTTGACAGCATTTAATATCAACTTGAGTTGAATTATTACTGGGAACATTCAAGGCAGACTGCAGGAATTTAAGGCTTTGTAGAATAGACTGCAAATAAATCATTTTTGGTCAGTTATCACAAAGCCTTTATTTAAATGAGGAACAGTAGTGGCACAAGTATTGGACCCTGTGGGGCACAGTAATCCACACTAACCCATTGCTGTCACTCTGAGGATATAAGTGCATTCCCCATGAGTCAGAGCTGCTTTCTAAGGGCCAAACTTGGTTTAGAGTGAGAATTAAACTACGGTTAGGTTTACGGTGAGTGGAGACCATTCTTACTCTCATGTCATAATTTTAACACTTCATGACCTTCCATGACTTTAGTGTCTATTTTATGCCATATTTACTTGTGTATTTTTTAGGTCTGTCAAACGATTAAAATGTTTAATCTGATTAATCACAGGGCCACTGTGGATTAATTTCAATTAATCACAATTAATACCCATTCATTGTTTTTGTTTTGTGGGAGCAAAAATACTCATGACAGAGGGTGATATAGACACTTTACATGTGTTTATTTAAACTAAACAGTGGTCGCAGGAGTAGCAAGATATTTAAATAGTTAGTATTACTCACTGACATCCAGTGTCTCCTGTCAGGACGACTGTCTTTATTTATTTTCATTTCAGTTTCATACAGCCTGTGGATTTTCGTCATTATGGTGCTTCTTGATGGTGCTTTGTACGAAGCATCTTGAGATGCAATTTGTAAAACCTCCATAAAGCCCCTGTTCTTAACAATATTAAGCGGTCTGCTGTTTTTTGCAATCCACCTGGCAATTATGTCACTCAGTTTGTCATAGTAGATTTACTGAGGCCTCTAATAAGTGATCTGGTCCATCTTTAACTTTTTGCTCCGTTATGAAAACATTATGGCAAATAATCCGACAAATCACTGCTGTGCTGGGGTTTGATTACATGTTGCTATATAGTAACTAGTCTTCCGTTGGGGTCGGACAGAGTCGAACCTTCGTATCTTCTGTTTATTCAATATGGACATAGTTTTACCTTAGACACACTCGGCTACAGCTGTGGATAAGTGTTGATACTAACAACACTATAATATGACTTTGTTTAGCCCTGCTGGGTGAAGTTTTAGCTCATTAAGTGGCTAAAGGCTAGTGGTTAGTTAGCTTTCCCTACGCTCCGCTGGCACTGCCGCCATTAGTCCAAATATGGTTGCATACTTTTTTTGGCTCCAACATGTTGTCCAAGATGACACTAATATACAGTCTATGACACAGCCTGTCCTCAAAAAGTTGACCCATTTATGTTAATCTTTTGATGTTTTTTGGTTGGTTCTGTTCTTTTTCTTCTTCTATTCTTCCTCCACATACTGCGCTACAGTGCCCCCCGGTAGCACTGCACCGTTTTCAACTGTGCATTGTGCATGCATTAATTGCGTTAAAATTTTTAATCAAATTAATCATGCAAATGAATAATAATAAAATTTTGACAGCCCTAGTATTTTTTTTTAATTTCCATTCTTATTAGAGGTGAATATTGCTCAAGTACTTTTTCTTTCAATAAATGTAGTTAATAAAGGTAGTTGTTTTAGAGAATCTTATTCTTACTAAGCTGCATATGTAATGAAAATAATGTACTTTTACATTTTGCTCAACCTCAATGAGTAGGGACAGAAAGATTGGTTTTCGTAAAAAGCACAAAATAATGCATTAAATATATACAGTATGAAAAATAATTAAGTCATAAATTAAATTATCAAAATGCATGAACTAAGCAACAAAATAAGCAAAAACTGAAACAAGGAAATTAATGAAACTTAATAGTTAAATAAAGGAATTGAACAAAACAATCCACAAAAATTATCAGCAAAATTCCCAAAATAAAAATAATTAAGCAAGTTAACAAAATGAACAAAAAACTAAATACATAAACGTGAACAAATTAAGCAAGTAAATTAAAAAATGAACCAAATAAGTGCAAAACTGAGTAAAATCAAACAATATAAACAACAAAATGATCAAAATAATTATGGAAATTAATAAAATGAACAAAATATTTGTTGTTGAATGCAACTATACTGTACTAAACTCCACATTATTAAGTTACCCACTACTTAAGTAGTTACAGTAGGTATGATGCCCTTTTATTCTTTCTCAAGTATTGATGTTTATGAGTACTACTACTTTTACTACAGTCACTATAATTTGAAAGTAATAGTACTTTTACTTGAATACTGTTAACGTTTATATGCCAATCCTTTTTCCTACTCCTAAACCAGGTTGTTTTATGTTTTCATCAAATCAAACCATAACCAATGCATTTCCTAAACCTCTGTCATACTCCCTATGCACACAAAAACATTATGCTAACTCCATATGGCAAACAATGACTTTCTACAAGGCATCCCATTCAAATGTGTCTCCTTGAAAAAGCAGACCATGCATCAGTATGTGACGAGTTGGAAGTGAAAACATGTTTTTGTGTTGCTCACTGGCTGTGAGATGTTGTCCAGACTTCATTTCTTGTACACTGTGTGTTCTCCACTAAGAGACTCTGAACTGAGATCTTTGACAACTTCCTGCAAATGGGTGGGCTATGATTGAGTGTGCATACTTGCATCTAGCTGTTTTTGTGAGAGACAAGACAGAAGACGTGTGTGTGTGGATGAGGGAGGCAATTCAAATGGCTACAGGTCAAACAGAGAGGCAATTCAAGCTCTTCAGTGGGAGTGCAGACACAGACGAGATCGTTGGACATCTGCAACTGTTCCGCAGGACACCATTGTGGAGTGGATCCTTATTTCCTTTTCCGTGTTTGTACATGTGAAAACACGCATACACAAACTTGACAAATCAAAAATGATACTCATCCCCTCCAGAAATTTCACATGCACAAAGCAGACACAGGGGACATGTGGCTATTGAATATTAACCATGAAATTACAAAGGCTGCATTCTAATGGAGGTGATGAGGTCAGAAGCTGGGATGGAAATCATAAATTAATACCCCTGACATGACAAGCCACTTGCCCTTGGCTCCTACCAAACACAGCTCCCCCCTCCACCACTAAAGTCACAAAGACACCTAGAGAAGGAAATACTCTATTTATTATTAATGGTGGGTCAAATGAATGCCACAACAGACACAGAACTCATACAATGTGCCTGATACTGTTTTGATGTGACTATTGTATGAGATGACAACCGCCTAACCTTCATGTGTGGCTACATTTACTGTATACACGTTATTGTTGAAGTGTTTTGAAGGGACCTCTGTTACAATCGCAAAACATCTTGCATCCTTTCTAATTCATTCCAATTTGTACCTGTCTTCCATGCATGGACAACATACATCATTATTGCAATGAGTCTGAATCACTAGTAGAAATATTCTGTTTAGTAGCTGATGGTGTGTGTTAGTTTGACGTACAAAGAAAAATGAACACTACATTCTTTTGTAAGCTTTAATATGATCTGACCTAGAGCACAACTTGATATTTAATTCATTTTTTTTTCAAACAAAGGCATCTGGTCAAGTACAATTAAGAAGTAAAAACTTGGTTTACTGGAGTTGAGTGTCTTTTCCTTGCCATTTTTATGTTTAAGAGAAGGCAAACATCACATTCAATCTATGTATGCGTTGTATTCTGCATAATTGCTTACTTTTTGCTGGCATGCAAATAAAAATATGAACAAAATCCCTTAGTAAAATCCTGTCAAGTCACATTGATTGTGGTTTTAAAGGTGAGGGATAAAACTATGAATAAAATCTCCAACTGTGAAAATAAATAAGTGCATTGATTCAGTAAATAAATTACTGAATAACAAGTATAAAAATATAATACCTCTGCTTGCAGTGAATAAGAGGGAGGAGCCCTCTATTGGGGCAGCTGTCTGAGTCAGAGGAAATAGTGCCAATGAGTCTACAAAGAAACATCTTTTCTTCCTACTTGAGATTGAGAAGTGGTGGGAGAGGGGGCCAGTGGGGCAAAAGAAGTGTTAAAGAAAAAGGCATTACAGAAAAAATGGCAAAGACAGTGTTTACTACCCCCTTCGGGATGATGTTGTAGAGATTTAATTTCAGGAATACTTCTGTGAAATACTGAAAAACTATTAATACAGCTATTAAAATGCAAAATCAAAGCCTTATCCACAGCAACAAATCAGCTCCATTAAGGGGCATATAATCATCTTTCATAACATGGCACGCTGTGTTCTTTAGATGCTGATTACATGTTCTCCTCTTTAACGGCTCACAGCAGTGTTTTACAACAAGTTGAACTGAACCAAAATCATGGCAAGCAGACAAGCTTGGATCAGCAACAAAAATGTGTGTGTACTGTATCGAGTTACTGCTGCTGCAGGACTACTGAGAGAACCACAGCCCAGTGGGCTTCCATGGAATACACAAATACATGTGCACACTCACACGAATACACAGACACACAGAGTTGGCAGGATTTAGACATTTGTTTCTGCTTCAGTCTCACGGAAGCGGCAGCAGAGCAGTAGGCCTGTGCAGTGTGAGTGGGTGGAACACAGGATGGGTGGGGGATAGATGACCATTTGCATGTGTGAGCCCTAGAAAGTATCCCATACCGTCTGATATGTGTTTTGACGTCAGTTGGTGTGAGAGAAACAAAACCTGAGAAATCTTTTGCAAAAGCTAAAGCTCTACTTCAGAAAGGAAGATTTTCTGCTGAAGTCTCTTTAGTCCAGACAGACGCACAATAGCACTGACTCCCAATATGCAGGGTGATTTTCACATTAAAAATGTCTGCGTTCAGTGCAGCTACAAACCACCCCCTTATTTCATCCTTGCTCAGCTGAACAATGACCATTTATCTTCTTTATATGACAATGACAGATAGATTAATCTAGTGAGCTAGATCCCTGTGCTGTGAGAGCATCCGTTAGATAATGAATCACTGATGAATCACCTGAAAGATCTAGAAGATCGAGTAAAGTCATTTGTTTTAATTGCTATGCATACCTGTGACAATGTGTACTGCAACATGCATTACCTGATCAATCTGAGACACTGATCTAGGGTCAGCTTGTTCATATCTCAGAAGTTTAGGCTTAGACAACCGTAGATTTATTTGCTCCTGTGTCAGTGTCTTAAACAATGTAAAAAAAACAATATAACAAAAACATTATTCTTTATCTACACTTAAGGATTTAGGGCTAAAATCCTCCCACTCCATTGACCACAACCACTCATGCAAATTTCAACCACAGCAAGTAACTTTACTCTTGCCTCAACTCGAAGGCAAGTTTAAAGTAAATGCAGAAATCAGTTAGGGATCATTAAAATGCTTTATCCATCCCAGCTGCTTGTGAATTCAGCATAAAGGGAGAAAAAATTGAACAATAAAAAGGAAGAAATTGAAAGTTGGAGCAGATATAACTAATAACTGAATATAGAATGAATGCTACTTTTGCAAACACTAGAAACTCACACACATATACAGTACAGTACATGGGCTTCATCCCATTATTGGCAGTGCAGAAGCCCTGTGTCAGACAGGGGAGGTGCATGCACAGCAGACACTGCCACTTAAGAGTTGGCTTTCATCTGTGTGGGTGGGAGATGCCAGAGACCCAGGGCTGGCACTGCGACAATAAAGCATGGCCTAAATGTTGGCTCTCCAATAGCTAGGAGTATTCCTCCTGTTTGGCTGCTGCTTCAAATTTTGTATTTTTAGCTTGATGACTCACCCATGGCCTAGTAAAAACAAGATGACTCATGCAATTGACAACATAATTTATTTTAATAATGGATAATTAATCACTGCTAATTTAATCTGCTTGTTTTCACATCCAGCTCGATTGTTAAATAATAGCTCATTGTAAAGAGGCAAACTAAAATACAGAGAAAGGTTGCTTTATGTAGGACTGTTAATGTTTATCTCCTAAAATAATTAAAATATGGCGTAAGTTCATGTTATAAGACAATACACAAAAAGGAAAATGGGGTGCTCATATGTTTACCTGGCTTGATTCCCAGATTTGCAGAAGTCTGCGTTTTTTCTTTACCCCTTGCAGAATATTATCATCAATTCGCCTCAAACCACTTCTGGTCTGAATGGAGCTGAAGTGGGGTATGTATTGCACTAATGCACATTGATGCATATTCCACACACACCAAGAATTGTATTGGCTAGACTACTAGTGATGGAAACTGTGGAGGTTATTGGTGGAATTTGGCTTGATGTGATTTTGTTACGTTATGCGGTAATAACTGCATATGAATAACATTGTATTTAGGTGCAATAATATTGTAGAAATTGAATTCCTGTGCATATATTTCAAATGATAACTTTAGCTCCTAATTAATTTCTATAATTATTGTGAGATTCACGATTCAAAGTCATGTGCAGTCACATGTTTCCCTGTACAATGAAATTCTTTCTTTGCTGTCCACAATGAATGTGAAGTACAATCAGAATCAGAATCAGAATCAGAATTCCTTTTATTGTCATTGCACCAGGAAAGCACAACGAAATTTAAAAGTGGTAACCCTCGCAACAGTGCAAAAGTGCAAAAACAGCCAAGTATAAAATAGAAAAGAACAACAGAGAGGTAGTAATG
>JAQQAE010022869.1:0-10164 GCA_029823295.1 Pseudamia nigra
TAAAACGCCCCGATGTTCAAATAAAACCTGGCCCCTTATCCAAATACATCTAGCAGCAAATTGTACTATTAGGTTTCACTTTCATTGTGATGTGATTCATATTTTGCCTTATGTGTTGATGTGTTGTGTGAAGGCAATGACATTTATTACTGCATAATGTATTTCCCTCCAGTAATTTACCCTGCAGTTATTTGGACTGTTTTCTCCTGCATGAATCAGCGTAGTACACTATAAAAATAAGTCAACGTTGTTCATTATATAAATATAAAATAAATCAGCGTAGTACATTATAAAAAATAAATCAGCGTAGTACATTATAAAATAAATCAGCGTAGTACATTATAAAAATATAAAATAAATCAGCGTAGTACTTTATAAAAATATAAAATGTCAGCGTAGTACATTATAAAAAATAAATCAGCGTAATACATTATAAAAAATAAGTCAGCGTAGTACTTTTAAGGCGAAGAGTTAAACTAAGGCAGAGCCTAATTCTTCTGATCAAATTACACTTTAATCTTTAATTTGTCGTTTATTTTGACTTTATAAAATCTAATTTAACATATTTTTAATGCAAGCAAATATACTCTCTAAAGTGTTACAAGGTTTATGAAAAGGTGTATAGTCCTGGATGAAGCACATTTCATCCAGAAAGCAGTAAAAAAAAAAAAAAGTCAGAGCACCCTTGACGTCAGACGTCTGCCCGCCTTCCGGTGTCTTCCGGTTACTGCGGCGGATGTTGATGTTTTGTTTCTGCTGAACGATGTGAACTGTATCGTCTCTGGGTCGGGCTGGTATTTTTGAGTGTCTCCACGGTTCTCTTTGTATTATTTTCACGGTAGTGGTTCGCTGTTCGCCGGCATCGTGCCTGTCCCGGTGTCTGTCCCGGGAAGCGCGACGCCGAGTCGGGAGATGATGGAGGACTTTGACGAGATCTACGAAGAGGAGGAGGAGGAAGAAGAGGACGAGGACAGGGCCGCGGAGGAACAGCTGCTCAAGTACGCTCCAGACCCGGTGGTGGTGCGAGGGTCCGGCCACGTCACTGTGTAAGTCACCGCTGACCTCCGTGGCCGGCGGCAGAGGAGTGAACCGCGACTATGAAGCGGAAAGCAGCCGATTTATCAGTTGATTTCTGTATGCTAGCAGGGTTAGCTGGAGACCTAGCATAGCCAGTTAGCAGCTTGCTAGCTCACTCTTCGAGTAGGGAGGAGTGGCTAATAAGATTTAGCCTTCGTTGTAGATATTGTAGTTCCCTAAATACTTAAACTACGCGCATTTGACGTACGTGTACCATGATCGTATTGGACACACGGGCAGCTGAAACTAATTACAGATGTTTACCTTTGCTCATGGTGATGCTTCAGGCTGCAGCCTTTCGGTACTTGAGCTAATACAGTATATCAATAGAAATGTGTGTCTCTGGTGTCTAGTCAAACTAAAGCTACACATTTTTACTATCTTCTCAACAAGCCATGCCTTAATATGTCAAGTACAGGGAGCAAATAGCTATAGAAGTAATGGTCTGTGTTCCACCAACAGCAAATCGCGTTAGTTGTCGTCTCTAAATTATCAAGCGTTACCTACTCAAAGGTATTGTGTTTCTGCAGACGTATTTTGCTGTCGTTTAAAGTGTCTGAATTAGCTTGGGATCTCCTTTCATATTCATATTTGGCCATTTACCTTTGTATGTCCACGCGGTTTTGATTAGGGCTGCACAATTAATAATATGTTAATAATCACAGTAGCAGCCTGTGCAATTATGCACTTTTTAACAAATCTTTTTAAAACTGCATTTGGATGATTTACTTTTTTATGATTTTGTTGGAATTTTACGTTTTTTATTGTGTTTTATTGTTGTTGTTTTTATTTTAGCATTTGTTTGTAACACACTTTGTGGTTTTTATCTTAAAAGGTGCTATATAAATAAAACTTTACTTACTTACTTGCAACAGGTAGCAACTTAAAAGTCTACATTCCGGTGGATTTTGGCTGTTATAACTGTTGAGTTGAAGAAACTGAACTTCTGTTTAATGTTAATAGTGTACATTTTTCGATAGCAAGTGGAGATATTTTGTAGAACAAGCTAAATGAAAGTTGCCTTTCTTTATTATGCTTGTTTGAGTTGTTTAATTCATCGTTAGTCTAATTGTAGTTACTGCAGTTTCTTAAAAAAACAAACAAGTAGACTCAAATCAACATGACAATCACTATGTTGCTCACAATTATTGCAATATGGCTGTGATGTATTCAGGCCAGCTAGCTAAACAGAAAAGTTAATGGTCTGCTCTTTTCTTTACTAACAGGTTTGGGCTTAGTAACAAATTTGAATCAGAGTTTCCCTCTGCACTTACAGGAAAGGTAAGTTCCTTGGACTTTTTTTATCACAGTATGCAGAGGAGAGTCCCGAGTCCCATGGCCAACCCTGCATTTAAGTGCAGATGTGCTTGCAGAATCAAGGCAAACATCCCATCCAATATTTTTCCCTGAATGTGTGTGTCCTCAGGTGGCACCAGAGGAATTCAAAGCCAGTATCAACCGTGTAAACAGCTGCCTGAGGAAGACGCTGCCAGTTAATGTGCGGTGGCTCCTGTGTGGCTGCCTCTGCTGTTGTTGCACATTAGGCTTCAGTTTGTGGCCTGTCGTCTGCCTCAGCAAGAGGGTGAGAAATGCACTCAGAATCCCTCACTCATAAGGATCACAATGCTACTGTGAAGTAAAAATCAATACAATGTACCATCTATCCATGTGAACTTCGGTACAGGGAGAAAAGTCCATTTTGGACTTGGATGATTTGATTAATTAGTGGATTGATGATTTATATTCTTTTTTTGTTACACTCCAGACAAGAAGATCTATAGAGAAGCTTCTGGAATGGGAGAACAGCAGGCTTTACCACAAGGTGAGTGAGGATTGATAATTACACAGTGACAGCAAAGCATGGCGGTGTAACTGTTCATGTCGTTGTCTGATGAGCATAATTGTGACACTTTGGGTGCCATAGAGTGGAGAGGCACTATGTACGTGCAAGACCGTGAACCATAGCCCACCAGTATCTACAATATTTTGCAGGACTTAGTAAATGTCTAGAAGTGAGTAGATTTTGGGTGCAAATCAGCATGTGGAAAACCCTGTCACTCATCATAATAGATTGTTATACCTTTCCCTGTTCAGAATTTGCTTCCTCTTTCACTAGTGTTGAGTTGTTTTTGTGTATAATGAAGATATCCTTTTATTATGATGTGTTCTAAAAATTTTCTCACCCCTCTTGCGTTCTGTTTGCAGTTGTGTTTGCATTGGAGACTAAGCAAAAGGAAGTGTGAAACCAACAATATGATGGAATATGTAAGTGTGTGTTGTAGTTAATGTTTGAGCTCATTGTTTTTAGGTGAAATGCCCCTTAAACATGTCATGAAACCACACATTCAGACTGGATTAAAGCACTGTATATTAAAGATAAGAGGCTCTGTTGTGGCATAGTATTTCAGATGACATGAAACAATATAACATGGATCTTCTAATCTGTTGATCTGTGAGTTTAAAGGCTTATCAAACATACATAGCAGGAAAACACAGCAGTTTATGGCACTTACCAGGAAAGGTTTGGCTGGTGTTATAGTGATTGCACAGTAAAATAAGCTATTAGACAGTTATGTACTTGAAATTGATGCTTGCATATTTATGAATGATTGGTAACAGTGTATTGCTGATTAATGTAAAGTATTTTTCAGTTACTTGTCAATTAATTGACAACTATTTTTATAGTTTAACTGGATCAAATTGTTTTAGTTCTTAAAATATTTTTCAAGTTAAAAAAAACAGCAAAATCTGGACAAGTTCTCCATTTGCAACTTTGTAAATATGAATATTTTCTGGTTTACTCCTGCTTCTGTTACAGTGAATGGAATATTTTTGAGGTGTGACCAAACAAGATGTTCACTCACATCGTGTGCAAATTGTTTTTCACATTTTTTAGACCAGTTGATTTCTTGATTAATTAAAAAAAACAGATCCGCGGTGAAAATAATTGTTAGTTGAAACTAAATTCTAGTTTGTACATATATTGTTATGTTCAGGACCTGTGCTGCATTAACAATACACAGAGGAGTGAATGTTTTTCTGTTCACTGCCTTAATAAGCTATTCAGTCCTTCGGTCATTTTGTGGTATTTCATTGCTGTGTAACAATGACACCTTTATTGTGTCATTACATTGTGTGTTATGTAGCTCGCAGTTACGTAAATATTACACATAGTGATAATATGGTTTGTTTCCGGATAATGTACTGATTTAAATACCTGGCACATCGACGTTCACTGACACCAAAGCTCTGTAAACCCAATGCGGTCAGAAAGCAGGCTCACATATTGATTTGAAACATTTCCTGCAGTGGGACGGCCCTCCTCAACCTGACACAGTAAAACAATATCTGCTACAGGAAAAGTGATACTTAGAATGAATACTCTTACATCCTGGTCTGACGTAACACTGACAGCCATTTCTTTTTTCTCACACAGGTAATTCTAATAGAGTTCCTACCTAAAGTCCCCATCTTCAGACCGGACTAGTGTAACTGCAGCTGTGCTTCAACCTCTGCTGTTACCCAGCTCTTTCTAAAACCACAAAGGCTAAGCTCCTGATAAAATAAACCCCTCTCCAAATACTCCAGTATTTTTGTTTACAGGGTATGGCTGATCCTCTCTTTCCCTTAATCTACCCTCCCCATTACTTTGTTTACAAGTCCAGCATCCCCACACTTGTTTTTTTTTTTTTGGATGTTTTACCTTGGAACTTGAACCAGATGGGTGATCTTGCACATCATCAAGCCACGCTAACAGCAGCAGCCTGTGGGATATCACAGAACCAGCCATGGGTGGCAATATCGATTATGGAACTCAATCTGGAGTTTGAACTCTCAAACTGAGATCAGTAAGCTATCTCTGGAAATTTTGACTTATTTGTTCCCTAACTGACGCACATGGCACAATATGACCATGAAGAAAAAAAAAAAAACTTTTCGCGTCACCTGCTGTCACACCGCCAACTTCACCTGCAAGAATACACCCCAGTGCTTTTGTAAGAGTTGGTTTGGTGCACTCGACCACTAGAGGTCTAGATCACTAGAGGCTGTGGAGGTGACTTAACGTGGGACTCCAAAGGAACATTCATCCAAATCCCAACTCTGTAGCAGACAGACTAGTCTTACAGGAATGTGTTTGGCGAGTGTCCACAGCAGCGGAACTACAAACTGTCACTTTTCTTCTCAACCACCAGACATCCTTATCCTTCATGTCTCTGCATACTACACTGTGCATCACCCTAACCCAGTGACAATCATTCAGTCTGACTGTACATCCATAGTATGAATGGTCTTGATGCTACATGGTGCACATGACGTTGTGTGTTTTCAGATGTGTGTCCACGTTATGGAACAGATGCCAGAGTGACAGTGTGACATGTGAGCTGGGCTGAAGGCTACAGGCTACAGGTGTTGAAGAAAAGGAACCAGAATATATATTTTTTTTTAAACTTCCAAGTTTTGTTTACTTGATGCAGTTAATGCTCACAAAACTGTTCACTGTTTTGTATTGTCTGGTGATGGAAATGAGCAAAAAAGCGACAAATCAGACAGCAAGAGACATATTTACTCTGTAACACAAGGCTCTTTTTGGAAGTGGAAGTTTCTTTGCCATAACCAGTCTTTTGTTTTAGTAATTTATATGTCTCTGAATGGGTTTATAATTTGTACGGAATTAGGCTTCTCGTGTTTGTTTTTTTTTTTTTTTACTTGTTTTGGGTAAGCTTGGCCATTGTTATTCCCCTTTTGTCACTGTGGTCATGGTTCAACACTAAAGCACACAATTGCTTTTTCCTTAATATCTTTACATGACCTCTTATCTGCTGACCTTGTGCTCAAGCCAAGGATCTACCAGCCAATTTGATTGTTGAGTTACAGTGTGATTGTTTCCATTCAGAAGTCAGCGTGACCATATCAAAGCAAGATTTAGTCAATGCCAGCTCCAGACTCCGAAACAGTCTCACAAACATTGAGCTGTAATGTGAGTATGTCGCAGCTAATTTGCTAATCCTAAACAGTTGTCCACAGTCTGAGGGGCAGATGTGAATGGAATGAAACCAGAAACATTCCAGTGAGTCAACAAACAGCAAACTTATGGTGATAAGCTTCTAATATGGTAGATACTGCTTTTTTACACCTTGTAGTTTTGTTTTGGAAGTGTGGTCATAAGTCCATGGTGTGAAGAATTTGAACGAAGTCCCTTAGTTTTAGCTCACTCAGCTCTCGTGATTTTATGGGTCACACTCAGGGGATTCTACTCGATAAACACAAAAATGTAGCATTGGAAAAACTCACTGTCAGGTATGTTCAGCAGCTGTGGTACACTACACAAATCACATGATACTTGAATGAGTATGAAATGATATATTTGGAATTTGTTTTTGAAATTGAACGATGCCCCTAAGAAAATAAGTCGTGTCATTTTCCTGTTCTCATGTGAAGGAAGCACATTTTCCATGACCAATGGAGGTCAGAATGTGTTGGTTTATGTAAAAACAACAATGACTTTATTACCAGTGCAATGCCTGTTGGTTCATTAGTCACTCTTCTACACCTTTGGTGTGGTCTGTTCTCTGTAAATCAAGGCTTAAGGCCATATGCAGATATTTTTGGAGTGTGTATGTGGATGTATCTGTGTAGGTGCACAGTGTATGCAGATGCAAATGGTCTCCATAGATCTCAAGACTGTGATTGAACCCTGCACAGAAACATGAGTCCTTTTTTTATATTCTTGAGTGTTTGTGTGTGTGTCTGAGGGAGAGAAAGATATGTGAATATGGCTCATGGGCAGGTGTATGTACAGTATAAACTACCAATAAACAAGGTTATGGGCATCCTCTGGGAATGTAGGTTCTGTTTTTCTTCTGTTTAAAAATGCACATTCCTCCAAGGGTGTACGTTTAGTCAGGCATCTAGAGAAAACCAACATTTTCAGAATTCTGCTAAATCTGTCTCAATTCCTGTGTGTTTTGTTTCAGGTTATGGCAGAAATTACATTTTCTAGTTCAAGTTACTTGTTGTATCATCATTGGACCCAAACATATTAAAATGTATCATGAATTGCCATAGGATCTACAAAGGTTGTATCAGAAGTAATGCAAAAGTGGCTGTAGTTTTTATTAATCGGCGTACATAGGTCTTCCAAATTGCACGTTATTAAAATCCCTCTACCTCTACCCAACTGTTTTCATCATCTTTATTCATACAGAGTGAACTAACTGGTTTGCATATTACTGACAAGTCATAATTGGCATAATTGGTGAGATTGCTACATAGCTGGAAGCCTTTGATTTGCTGTAGGGTTTTTTTTGGAATTTTTTTGAAAGATTAGCAACATGTACAATTTGAACAACCTACACTGCCAGTCAGAAGTTTGGACACACCTTCACCTTGAGTGACTTTATTTTTCTCATTTGTTATAATTACTAGCCTCAGAAACTGGCAGCAGTTTTAAAGTAATGTTGGACTATATTTTCACTTAAGTGTTTCCTGCCATTGTGCAGATTTGTACAGTAGTTGTAGTAGCACTAAAATGGAGAGAAATAGTGCAAATTAATCTTGACAAGGCACCCCTGTAATATGTAAACCAGGTGACTACCTCATCGATCTGATAAGAGAATTGGACTTTGGACTGTCTCAAATATAAGACATTGTGGACTTTTTAACACTATTTGTTTACTGCATAATTCCATACATGTTCTTTACCAGTTTGGATGTCTTCAGTATTAATGTACAACCCACTGTTGTGCATTACTTATGGTACAACTACACAATATGCCTAGTAAGTTATCTCAGGTTTTCACCATCTCATAATGAACTTGGACTAAAAATGAGCTTTCTGCATCACCAGTCAGAAGAACTGGTAGCAGAAAATCTCCACGGCAAGATTTCTGTGCTCAAAGTTTTGTGTATAATTTTAAAACAGACTCAAAATTAATTACAGAATAGACCTTGTTAAAGCCTCTGCACTCCAAAACTATGGTTGAAAGTCAGTGCTTGATCTTATCATGATCTTATATTCATATATAAGAGAAAAGAGACCCAGTTCTGAAGAAAAAAAATTTATACCTGCGTTAAAGGCTATAGTACAAACCCCCAATGCTGGTGAAGTTGAGACATTGTGTAAAACATAACACAGAATAGAATGATTTGCAAATACTTTTCAAGCTATATTAAATTGAATACAGTACAAAGACATTAAAGGTTCAAATTGATAAACTTAATTTTTTTTTTTAAATATTCAATAATTTTGGAAGTTGATGTCTGCAACATGTTCCAGAAGAGCTCGGACGGGGGCATACGTTTGCCACTCTGTTACATCACCTTTCCTTTTAACAACACTCAGTTACTAAGGACACTACGGTAATTGTAGAAGATTTGGAGGTGGAATTGTATCTCATGCACCAACCAAGAAGGAATTTGGAACATCGTCCAGTGAAGTGGCCTTCACTGGACGATGTGAAACCACTGTGAAAACCACTGTGGACTCATCAGATCAAAATACACTTTTCCACTTTGCAACAGTCCATCGATGAGATGAGCTCAGGTCCAGAGAAATCAGTGGTGTTTCTTGCATGGTAGTTTTAACTTGCAATTGTAGCAACAAACTGTTAACTGACAATGGTTTTCTGAAGTGCTCCTGAGCCCATATGATAATATCCTTTACAGAATAATGTCAGTTTTTCATGCAGTGCCACCTGAGGGATTTTGTGCATTCTTCAACTTTCCCAGTCTTTTGTTGCCCGCCCTAGCTCTTCTAGAACATGTTGCAGCCATCAAATCCAAAAGGAGTGAATATTTGACAAAAACCCACAGTAATGTTTCTAATAATATTCTAGTAATATTAAATCTCGTGTCTTTGTAGTGCATTTGCAAATCATTGTATTTTCTTTTAGGTGTTTTTGAGGATTATTTGTGGGTTTTATGCTTAAAACTGGTGTTTTTCATTTCAACATTTTTAAACACATTTAATTGTTTTTAGATATTTTATCAAGTTTTTAGTTGTTTTGAGGGTTTTTTAAAACTTGTTTTTAGCTGTTTTTTATATTGTTTGTCATTGTTATATTTCTTTATTTTTAAAAGATTTTTACAAGGGTTTGTGTTTTAGCTGATTTCAGAACAGTTTCATCTGTTTAGGACTTTTCAGCTGTTTTTTTATTTTTAGCTGATCAATTTCCTGCTGCATTTATGTTTTATTTTTAATGAATTCAGTGTTTAGTGAGTTTTTATATTTTTTCTTCTCTTTGTTTCTGACTTTAGAGTACAGTATTTATATGACACTTGGTTTCCTCTTCTGCAACAGCCAGGTCAACCATGTATTTGGTGTTTTTTAGAGAGTTGTCAGATTTTTCAGTTATCATTTGTTTTGTATTTTTAAGTTGGTTTTTGCATTTGCAGCTGCTTTAAAAACACACGTAGCCCTGTAGCGTTTTATTAACATCAGTACACTGGTGTCTTTGTTTTTAACTTTAGCCTAGTTGTCCTAAAAAAAAGTCCTTGCACTCTTGTACTCAACCACATTGCAACACAAATGCAAACAAGAGGAGTCAGTGTGGGATGAGCGAGTATGAACTTTGTAAACCCAGTAACAAAAACCCCACAGCCTCAGTATCTCTGGCAGTAAACGTCGACAACCATGATGGGGTTTGTTCATGTTGCTGTGGTCGTCGTCTGTCTCCTGTCTGCTGGACAGTCAGCTCCTGTGATGGACTGCGACACTCTGACCCAACAGATCGACATCCCCAGCAGGGAGCAGGTTAGTGTTACTGAGGCTATGTCCAAATCTGATCTTTTCATTCTTATGTGACTCACTTCAGTTTCTTCATGACACTGTGAACAACTGAAATCACACTGTAGTTGACGTTTTTAGGTCTGATATGGGCAGAGCCTTCTGGGGCTGACAAACATTAAAACCAGCAGTTTTATTGTTGTTTTCTTTTTATATCATAATGGAGATGAGTGCTGTTTGTTGTTTGTTATTCTATCTCTACTCTTTTCCTTTGTCTCTCTTCTATCCACTAACCCGAACCGGTCGAGGCAGATGGCCGCCTACCCTGAGCCGCTGGTTCTGCTGGAGGTTTTTCTCTTCTG
>JAQQAE010022870.1:0-10164 GCA_029823295.1 Pseudamia nigra
ACAGGACCACGCTGTCGGGTTCTGCATTAAGGAGTTGAGCTGATTCATAGACGCCGATGGTGAGGCAGTCTTGTTTTATAGCCGGCTAGCCCTAGCTAGCCACTAGCTTCCCTAGTGCTAGCGGCTAGTGCTGGTGGCTAGTGCTAGCTTCCGGGTCATTCTTGTCAAGACTCGGAAGTGACGCATACGTGGCCCAGGTGTACACACGTCTTCGGTCGTTGTCCGGATAATTCGTCGTTATGCGGTTCAATTTTTTGCAGTTTTTTATTCCGTCGGTATCCGAATTTGTCGTTGTCAGAAGCGGTCATTGTCCGAGGTTCCACTGTACTATTATAACACAACTCCATAGTCTGCAGAATCTTCCTGGTGGACTTCTGTAGTCAAACAGGGTTCTGATTTGCTTTTCTATCAATCCTAGCAGCAGTTCCCTCTGATATTTTTCTTGGTCTTCCAGACCTTAACTTGACCTCCACTCTATAATTGTAGAAAACAAAAACAATAAACTGATATTGCTTAAAAAATTCCACTCCCAAAGTCCTTTACTTTGTCGTAGTGGGGTGGCTTGTGTGCTTTTATGATCCTGAGAGCTATGCCAGATAGGTTCAACCAAACTGGACAGGTCAAGGGGGGAAGCCAAACAAATTTTGGACCAGCTCTCCTAGAGCCTAATATGTTTGCGTGTGGTTAACTATCCCACTTGTAAAATAAAAAGTCAGTTCGAGAAATGTCCATGAGAAATCCTTTAACTTTAAATGTCCTGGGAGAAGAAGACAATCTATCCAGGGTGCGTATGAAGCATTACAGTGAAAGCCGAAAGGAAGCTGCCCGGCCGAAGACTCTTCTGTCGCCCAGGACAATCACCCGTATCAGCACATGGAACTTCGGACCATGTACGAGGCCAGAAAATAAAAACTGCTTAAAATATTGGCAAAGTATTACATATTTAATTTTATTCCTTTTGGAGATAAATTCATCACATCACATTAACAGAAAATTTGAGCAGGGGTGCCCAAACTTTTGCATGCCACTATGTCCACTGTTGACTGATCTTTGATACTAGTCTTGCTGTCAAACACTTGTCACTGTCATTCACTTACAATTTACTGTAGAGCCAAGTTTTTTAGGATGTTTGAGGCCACAGTAGGTCACTCGTCTTTACCACTCATCAACTGCATGTTGGTGAAGAGCTGAAAATAATCACCCAGAAATACTGCATGTGCATAAGAGATGTGCAACTCATTTATTGAACAAAACTAACAACATAATCAAGAAAATGAACAAAAAATTGGAGTTGATATATTGCCAGGTAAATGGCTCATTAGTTTGTAGACGTTGTCAGCCCCTGATCTACACTGTAGCTTTTCAACCTCTTCCAGGTGCAAAAACCTTTTGGGTATTTTTATTTTTTAAATTTAGTTTTTCTAAACTCTGCTTCTTATTGCGCAGATGGCAGATGCAAACAAAACAGCTGGATGGAAATACACTTAACGTCAGTAAAACCCAAATTCTGCAGCTTCCTTAAGCAGCACAGACCCGGTGTTGTGTACAAATATAATCTTATCACTCATAGCTGCAGCTCCACTGAGGACAGTCTCTAAATAGACACTTTTTAAGTCTGAGCTGGATAACGGTGTTTGTAAAATGACAGTATTTAGGGACTGTGTTCAGCTGTTCACAGGCCTATCACCCACCTGTCCTGTGAGACCAACTAATATCTTTTTCCTGTAGGTAGGACTGGGAACACAGTGCAAACCTGTCGCTGGGAGCCAGTGTTAACAACATACATCCCATCTGTTCCATTAGTTCAGCAGAAAAGGTCTGACGGCCATCTGAGAAACCAGAAAAAGGAAAACAGATTCATCTCCTCTGGAAAATATTATGAGGCCTCCGTGGCGGTGTGTACACAAGGACTGCCTGCTGCTGAGCACACAAACACAGATGAGGTTTTACTGTGTCTTTGGCTTTGTGTGAGGGGTCAGCAGGGACCATTTCCTATTCACCGTCTAACTCTTGTCTTCTGGAAGTCTGCACTGCACAAAGTGGCCAATCCTTGTAAATAATTTAACTAGAGCTGTGCAATACTGCCATACATGATTTTCTATACCAGTCCAGTGCTTTAACCCATCAGTTGTCTTGTGCTGAGGAAGGATGGCTACAGAGTCAATAGCCCTATTAGTACTACTGTACAAATCCATATTATGGGAACAAACAGTTAAGTTAAAAAATACAGGCCATCATTACTTTAAGAAATGAAAAACCTTAGGAACATTGAATGTGTCCCCAAGAGCAGTTGCCAAAACCACCAAAACTCCATCAGAGGTGCTGTAAATTGTCAGTTTCTGAGGCTGTTAATTCTAAGAAGCGTCTTTTCTGCAGAAGAGGTAGCTCTTGGTGGTCCTTTCTGGAGACGGTCCTCATGAGAGACAGCTTCATCATTGTGTTTGATGGTTTTTTTGACTGCACTTGGAGACTCATTCATAGTTCTTGAGCTATTTGGGTTGACATTTCTTAAAGTAATGATTGTTTGATTGTTTGAAAGACTGTTTTCTCTTTACTTAAGTGGGTGTTGTGACATAATATGGATTTGTACAGTAGTTGTAGTAGCACCAATAGGGCTACTGACTCTGTAGCCACCCTTCCTCAAAGCACCAGAGGGTCTAAAGCACATTAAGAAGCAAGAAATGGCAAAAATTAATCCTTGACAAGGTAAATGTCTTTCTGATGGACCTAGCCTATGTTGATGACATTGTCCTATTGGTAAAAGCGCTGCAGCAAAATGCATTGAACCATCTTGTCCTTACAGAAGATTAGAGAAATGCAGTGAAAAGTATCTCAAATCGATTTTTGTTGAGTTCGACCAGGGAACGTGTGAGATGAATAATAGGAGTGGTCAAGCTCAGGCTGCCTTTGTGAGATTACGGTCATGCCTTTTGTCAAGGCAAGCTATCTTACTGGCTACCAAAGGAAGGATCTGCCAAGTGGTAGTCCTGATCCTGCTGTGAGACCTGTGAGACATAGCCAATGAGGGTGGCAGATTCAAAGAAGCTGGAGGTTTTTAATCATGACTGCCTTGGGTTGATTCTGTGTTGCCAGTGCACCAACAGTGCGGTGCTTGAACCTTCATCATGGTCTTTGACATCTACCTATGTTGCTACAAAATCACCTGCGATGGTCCGGCCATGCTCTAAGACGCCCTTCAGGTGAGCTGATTCACAAAGCTCTGCTCCCATCCACCCTTTAACCTAGTACAAGTGTGTTGGAAGCCAACTCAATACCTTGGCTTCAAGGTCCTAATTATTCAGACTGCAGATCCTTCCTCATTGCTGGAATATGGATTGGCTGCGAATCAGGTGCGAAGCGGCCCAGGGTCGGTGGGCTTGGGCTGCCTCTGTTTGTGACCCTATTAATGCCAATGAAGATTCTGGCTCCACCTGTCCTGGGTGAAAGCAGTTCCAAGTACAATCTAAAATATAAAACCTCTCCTGGGTTGCTGAACTACAGTATTTTGTTTACTACATAATTCCATAGTTCACTACACTAAATAATGTGTGTCCAAACTTTTGACCTTTAGTGTAGGCCTCTTTCAAATAATCCTGGCACCTTCTGCAGCCAAGAGAAATAAAACTTGGTATTGGGGAAATACAGTATTTATAGACAAATAGATGTATAACAACTAAAAGCAGTGATATTTCTTACAGTGGTCTTTCCCCTTAGCCCCCCTTCTCAATGTGTTGATATATGACATCTTTCTTTCCATGTTGCTTTTGGAAAAGAGGATGAGAGAAGAGGCTCTCATGAAGGTGGCCTTGAAATCAAAGCAGATCGGAACAAAAAGTGGACATGAAGAGAAAAGAGAGAGAGGGAGCTGTGACATGGGAACGATTCGGTTCATCGCCGCTTGCACGCCCCTGCATGTTTTCTTCATGAAGCTGATGAAGATGAAGTCATTAAGGGCATTATCACCATTTTGCTCAGGGGTGAGGGGGGGCAGATGTAGACGCAAACAAAGACAAAAGCATCGCAACCTGTCTCTTTGCTATTTATCATTGTTAGGACGACAGCTGCAGTGCTCCCAGTATCCTCGCAAAAAAAATTCCCCCCGTCTATATGTGTGTCTGAGTTTCTAAGAACCCTGCACTGTATTTGTCACAAAGGAGCCAATTTATGATGATGGGAGGGAGATAAAACTCAGGGAAAAGGAGTAAAACAAGACACTGTTGGAAAGAAGCACATTTTATGTCAGCAGTGAAGCGGTGGCCAAAGGCTGGATGGTGTTCTCTGTTGCACATGGAAAAAGTCTGAAATTTTATCTGAACATAAGAGGAAGATTTAAGGATGTAACAACGACCAGCAAGCCCATCTGTGCTGTATCTTCGATGTTTAGGGATCGCTGGATGATTCTGAAATATGGTCATGTCACAATAGCAGAGTGAAATGCCTCAAAATGTTCATATCAGTTAATGGAAATAAATCATTACTATTACACAAATTTAAAGGGTTGATTTTTGGCCCAAAGTGAAAATGAAACCAGTTGGTTATTTGGGGTTTAAAATATTGGGTAAAAGATGTGATAAGATGAAAACTACTTCAAAGATGGAAAAAAAGAAAAGATTTTTTTTTTATTACAGCCACCAATTTCAGGAACTAGTGTTTGATTTTCTCTTTTTCACTATATTTCTTTTGATTTATTGTTGCAAGTGCAAACTGAGACCATATTGCACAACACAAAAATGTAAAAGGTTCAACAAGATGAAAACTGTAAAAGATGTAGCATAATAGTGTAAAAGTAAAAATAAGAAGCGCATTGGCAGTACAACTTCAACATTCTAAGTGGTCAATGGCCAGGGCTGTTCACTGCGGCCAATGTGGAAGCCATTGTTATAAGTTGTAATACCGTCATTGGCCACTTGGGTACCATTCAGTGGGTTACACGAAGACCCGACTCCCACAGAGTTACACTAGACAACTCTCTGAAAATACGTTTTTCTCGAGTCATCGTGGTCTCAAACATTTCATTTGGACCCTCTAATAATTTATCTGGCCTATCTTTAACGTTTTGCTCCATTATTATGATAATATGGCAAATAATTGATAGGTCACAGTGGTAAATTGACTCACTGGTGAAGTCACACTTTTGCTGTGTCTATATATTCAATAGAACAGTATTTTTCTTGACATGTGCTCCTCTGTAGTTGTTGTTCAGTGCTTGTGCTAAAACCACTGTAATACTACTTTGTTTGCAAATCAGTAGGTTAGTGGTTAGCATAGTTTACTAATAGCTATGGCCCATTCATCCAAATATGGTCACATCCTGTTTTATGCTCCAAAATGTCATCAAGGAAGTCATAACCCAATTGCCCTCAAAATGGGAAACCAATGGGTGGGGTCACTGTGTTCACTAATTGTTACAGTCCACCTCGCAGTTAGCTTATAAACGTTATGATTCCATTCCCGGACACATAGTCTGTTCGCTAAGCTATCCAGAAGACGCCCTCCCCAAGCGCAACTAAACCTCATCGGACCCTACGTGTGTGTTCAGGACTTGAGTTACGTGCTAACGTAGCCCTGAGTGAGGTGCCTTGCCCTATCCTAAATCGAAGGAAGCAGGTGTGTGTTTGCAACCTCACGACACACGGCTGGATCTGGATTCTGATGAGCCTGGTCCACGGCCTTGCCATCTCCAGCGGTCCGCGCGTTCTTCCGACAACTCGGTCACCCAGCACTAGCAGTTGCTGGGTGATGTAGTTCAGAGTTTTTTAAGGTAAATACTGTATTTTCAAACAGTGTCAGCGTGTTATTTAAAAGTTTGATGCCTCGTTCCCTCGATAAATGGCCCAGTTCTTTCAGCCCTGCTTTCTCAGATGAGCGGCTGGCGTGTCAAAACTCTCTCTTCGTCTCTGGATCCTCAATTCTGAATCTGTGTGAGCTGTGTTCTCACTCCACTGTCCTGGGTCTGAGACTGTCCTGATCCCGTGTTCACACACCTGTTTAAATTACCTCGCCCCACACAGCTGTCCCACATTGCACTGACGACAGTGAGTTTCACAAACCACGCCCACATCCTCCAAATGTGCCATATAAGTAAATCACTATTTTTACCTGAGCTGAAAGCCATGCCTATCGAAACCAGAATCATAACACTAATACATACAGTCTATGGTTCTTACAAATCATGGCATGTGACCTTGACTTTTAACCTTTCAAGGTCACATACAATGTGACCAAATGAAAAAGCATGATGTCCTACTGCAGTTTAAGAATAACTAGGTGTTCAGTTGCCATTAATTAAAAGATGTCCATCAAAAGGTGGCCACTCAATACTAAAAATGAGTGAAGGGTTTTCCTGTTATAAGCAGTAGTGTCTCCAATCAAAAAGCAGCAGCAGCATTCTGTTCAGACACAGTGCAACCCCGGGTTACCAGTGCTTTGGCACACAAATTTCAAGTTATGAGGAAGACATTGGGCAAAATTTTGTACGGGTTCACGAGCAAAACTAGGGTTGAATACATTTTTTCTTTCTTTGCCTTTTTTCACCTGAACTAGTGCTTCCTAGTGATGAATAGTGATGAATAGTGTTTTTTCATCATGGGGCTTAAGAAGGATGCTAGTGGTAAGAAAAAAACCCATAATATGATCTCGATGCAGATGAAAGGACACAGGTGGATCTGTCCACAGTTAAAGGGATTTGTGTGGTGTATTTTTAAATATTATATTTCACCAAAGAAAAAAAGAAAACTCAACTTTTCCCAACCCCAAATATACCATTGGAAACAAAATTAATGAAATCAACACAGATACTCTGTCAAAATGAACTTATATTTGCAACATGAATTCAAAACAAAACCACAAACTCCACTCAGCTGAAGACAGGTCGCGCAGCCACGTACACTTAACCCAGACATGCAGGACAAATCTCTCAACACATGTCCCGTTTAGCGTCCAATCACAACTCCAGATTCGTGTCTCAGCTCAGTCCAGATACATCCATTGGAAGAATAAAGCAAAAAAAGGGAATAATGTCCTTTCCGATGCAGTCTGATCCAAAACGCTGAACACCACACGCCAACTTCTACACACGCATTTCTGCGCACATTACATAATGACCTCACACACCAGATTTACATTGTCACACCCATTTAAAGCAACAGGTTCGATCTGCAAAAGGAGGTTTTTTTGGGGTCTTGGAATGGATTAATTGGTTTTACATGTATTCTTATGGGAAAATCGGTCCCAGCTCAAGAGTTTTTTATTTCACAAGCTTAAACGGATTCATCTCGTAACCCGCGGTTCCACTGTAATCGTCCTGTCCTTTGTTCTTTAATCCGTAGCAGGACTTTTGAAGAAGGAAGTGTTTTTAATCAGTGTGACGCTGTAGGTGCTGCTGGATTTCATGTGCCACTCACTATGCTAGTCCAGTTTTAGTGGTCAATGGCATCCTTCCACCCCCTGGAAGGACTGGAACATCACAGAGGCCCAAAAACCAAGCAGAATCACCCCCTATTATAAATCAATAGCACGCTATTCAAGCTATTGCGTTGACACAGCAGATGAAACCAGTATCCCCCTTCTTTACCAGATAATTACATAGGTCTGAGGGGTTTTCATAAAAAATCAGTGTTTATTATTATATCAACATTTGACCTTGAGCTGTGACCTTGACCTTCATCGGACACATTTAAAGAGTTGAATTGTTTGCAGATCTGCGCACTCCTCTGGCTAATTCTGACAACAATGATATTGTCTTTTCCCATTACATAAAAAAAGATCTGGGGGATGAATTAATACTGTCTCAAAATTTTCAATCTTAAGAGAAATCAGGCTCCTTGCAAATAACAAGTGCTGAAAGAAGCCAGCAATAGTAAAAACATGTACATACAAGACAACGTGGTGTGAAAAGATGAGCCTAAAAATCATCTGTCATCTCAGATTTCATGAATTACTTTATTTTCTTGACTGATTTGTTCATGAAATCTTGATTTAACGTTGTGCGTGCAGTCTGAGTTCTTGCTGAACATGATGAAAATCTTTTACACAAAAGAAAAGCGCATATCACACTTTATGTGACATATTGTGTTTTATAAGCGAGCCCTGCTCTGGACAACAATCGAGATAAACTGTCACTGCTTGTCTTTTTGCCTTTCAAGCTTGACTTCCCGTGTCCGTGCTTGTTTGCATGGGTGTCCAGAATTCCCAGAGGTCTGTGCAGGCCGCAGTGTGGCGAGTTGAGTAGTGAGTCAGTGCATTAGTGTCAGGGCAGATGTATCCTCCAGCCCGTCCCTCGGTTCCCACTGAGCCCACAGAGATGCATTCAGCTGCAGCCAGAGGCACGCTGCGTGATGAGCCTGGCCAATGGCCTCAGTGAGGGCTGATGGCAAGACGTGGAGGGGAGGACGACATGGGGAGACATGGGGAGAGCTGGGTGATACACAGAAATGGGAGGACAAACCTGCTCACATTGGTGGATACAGATAATTATGATTAATGTCAAATCGTTGTTTGCTGAAATGTGACGGTTGAGTGAAAGATGTGGAATCAAGATGGTTTTTGTGCTATGGAAATAGTGAAAGATGCAACAAGATGAAAATGACACAAAAGATGCAAAAAAAAGACAAGTGATGTACAAACCCCAATTGCAATGAAATTGGGACGCTGTGTACAATACAGTGGTACCCCATCTTACGAGCGCATCGACATATGACTTTTTTGTGTCATGAGTAAGACGTCGGGCAAAATTTTGCACCGGCTCATGAGCAAAACCTCGGGATACGAGTAAAATAGGTCCTCAGAGCGCACACTCTCGCACTCTGCGTTACTCCGCGCTACTCTACGCTGCTCACAACCAGCTGATCACGACTGGCTGCTCACAACCAGCTGTATAGTGCTTGATATTTGTTCCTTTTTGTCAATTTCAATTCCATTCAGTTTTATTTGTATAGCGCCAATCATAATCGCTGATTATCTCAAGGCACTTCACAATTTGAGGCTGAGATCTCATGACGATACAGACAGAAAATCATTCACATTGACAACTATGGACAGTTTAGAGTAGCCAATTCACCTAGTGCATGTTTTTGGTTGTGGGAGGAAGCCGGAGAACCCGGAGAGAACCCACGCAGACACAGGGAGAACATGCAAACTCCGCACAGAAAAGCCCCGCTGCCTGGCATTGGGATTTTTCACCTGAAATGGTGCTCAGTTTTGTGTTATTTCATCATGGGCCCTAAAACACGAGTGGCCACCTTGGCAAAGGAATACCATACAGTCGAAGTGCCTCCACCAGGCAGCTAGTTCCCATCAGAAGGCTGCCGAAGAGTTTGTTAAGCTTCCTCAACAACGGACTTCATTTCCTCAACAAGTGTTTAATTGTGATGAGACAAGAATCTTCTGGAAGATAATGCCACGGAGGACATTCATCACTGCCGAGGAGAAGAAACTGCTGTTTAGTCCATGTACATCCTTCACCGCCATCAAGCCTCCTTTGCCTGCAGCCGTCTCTGTCTCCAAGGTAGATGATTTATAAATCGTTTTTAGAACTAATTTCATGCGTTCCTTTTCAGATAATTAATATAACTTCCTTTTCAAATAATAATAATGAATAGAATTTACAGATTTCATCATCTACATTCAATAATATCATCAATCATTACCATGTGGGCTCAGAAACACTCCAGAAAACCGTTGTCAGTAACACAGTTCGTCTCCACATCTACAAGTACAACTTAAAACTCTACCACACAAAGTGAACGACATATTTCAACAACACCCAGAAACAACCCGAGCTCATCTGAGTGTTCTGACCAGTCCACATGTACCATTGTTTCTGGAAATCATGGACATTGTGCAAAGTTCAAAAGCAGCATCTGTGATGGTATGGGGGTGTGCTCGTGCCCCCCATGGGTGACTCGCACATCTGTGAAGGCAACATTAATGACAAAAGGTACAAATAGGTTTTGGATCAACATATGCTGCATCCAAGTACAGTGGAACCTCGGACAACAACCGATTCTGACAACAAAAAATTTGGATAACAAAGAAAAAAATCGGCAAAAAATTAAAACCGCATAACAAAAAAATAATTTGCACAACTAAAGAAAATGTGTCTACACCCGGGTCACATATGTGTCACTGTCAGGTCTCGACGAGAATGACCCAGAAGTCAGAGCG
>JAQQAE010022871.1:0-10164 GCA_029823295.1 Pseudamia nigra
CGCTGTAAAAAAAATGTATGAAAATTGCACAAAAAAAAAATCCGCGAAGCAGCAAAAGGTGAACCGCGTTATAGCGAGGGTTCACTGTATTCCAAACTTACTGATACATCACTCAGAGAGTAAAAATACGGTACTGACAGTTGACCCACTTGTCTGTTACATTATGTACCCTTTTCAGGTTTTCTAGTGGCTTTCTGGCTCCACAACAAGCTGCACTGGTGTTGAGGCACAAGACATGAAGGAGAAAATCCAGTTTTATCATGCATTCAGTCTTCAAAGTCTTAAATTTCTAGGAAATATCATAGTGGCAAGCATTTTATCTTGCATAACATGATTGTGATGACCAAGAGATGGAACAGGCAACAGTCTTCAGGTTACAAAGTACAGTTATATATGTCACCTCTGCACCCATGACAATAATCAGGGTTATTCCAAACATTATAAGGCTTAGGTGCAACCCAAACTGTTTCAGGCAGCTCATTTAACTGGGTTTACTCAAGATGCACTCTCACAATATGGATCTTGACTGTGTTTTGAAGTTTACATGAAGTCTATAGTGTAAAATAAAGTTAATAAAAATATGAACTTGCTCATCACAGCCAAAAACCCCCTAAGCCATTTTGGCCATTTTTTGGTAACTTGTGAGATCGCAAGTAGTTCCAATCATAGTCAAGCTAAAATGCATTAGTCCCACCGCCCTTGTTGTTGGGCCTCAGTAGTAGCCATTTTCATTGAATAGAGATAACGAAGACAACGCTCACTGTTGCCAGGTTTTAAAAACGGTGGGTTTGCTCCTGGTGTCGGAATTGCTCCAATGACATCACTCCCTGGGCAATCAGTGGTGTACAGTCTGCTGATGTCACATTTTCTGCTCGAATCAGCTCGTTTGGAACCCCTGCCGAGTAGGTACTATAAAAATACCTGCTACCACGTGCTATCACCTAATGGAAAACTCTAAAAATCAGGTAGAGTTGAGTCAAGGAGAGCTGGGTAGGTGCTAGTGGAAAAAAGGTAAATGGTTTTGGAAGTTATTATTTTCTCTAGTTTTTCTTATTTTTATACACAGATAAAGTAGCAACAGTGGTTGTAAATGAACCTGGTTGAAAAGCATAAAGTTTTTATGTGGAAGAACACCTGAACCCTAAAGTTAAACACCTAAATGTTGGAATCCACAAAGCCCCCACATAAGCCCCCTGAAAACCTGTGGAAAACCATGAATAATGTTTCAAAAGTTGAGCCAAGTTCATGTTTTTTTGTGTTGTTTTGCAGGAACGCTCCATAATGGCTTGCCTGCTGTGTTGAAGGACTTGCCCCATTCAAATGAAAAAGGAGGCTGTGTTTTTATTTTCCACAGGAGTCAAAGCAGTCTGAAAGTGGCGTCAGGTGTTTGGGGCACAGATTTTATACGAGCAACCTGTAGTAAGTTGTAGTGCACTGGTTATGTCAAAAATGAACACACTTTGTGACACTGATTCATAGAGCAAGGTGGACATTTCTTTTAAAAAATACATATGCACATTTATATTTTTAAATGAATTATAGTTTTGGCACTGGAAACAAAGTCTACGCATCTCTTAGAAATCCCTTAGAGAAGCAACTCATTTCACAAGTCTGAAACTCTCAGTTTCAAGACTTCTTCCCCACTAGGCCCAGTATATTATCTTGTGCTGGACTTCCTTACATGATTATTCTCAGTGTAGAGGTGGCTAAGTTCTAGGCTATTGTTAGCCTCTGGAGGAATGTAAACAGTTACAACAGCAATCTCTGCAGGTCATAGTCAAAGTCTCAAGATAAAGGGAGCAGTAAGTTATCTGTCAACAGCTTGGCTCTGTGGGCACCAGCCGTTAACGTACTGTAGATGTGCAGTCCACCTCCTTTACTCTTTCCAGGATCACAGTTGTGATTGCTCCTGTGCATGATGTGTCCTGCAATTTTTGGGTGCAATGGATCACAGTCAGCTACCAGAGCAGGCAGCCCTTGCTTGGTGCAGAACCACACGACTCCAACACAGCTCACTAACACTGCTAATAATTGTAACATTTGTTCACTGTTTATTAGTCAGAAACTTGAAGTCTCTGACTGTTTCTTGCCTGGCTTCTATTGTTTACAAACAAGAGCAATGAAGCTACTGAGCTAAACTCCTCCCCTTGTCGTGGAAATTGAAAATGTGGCAAATCCAGTTGGTTCAGTAAGATGGTGCCCCGCTTGTTGACTTGTGTATTCATTCTGAGATAATTACAGACTAATTTGAGTTATGATGGGTGCGAAGCTAATCTAGAGGTACCCAAGGCTAAAATTAAAGTGCTGCAAATGACCATGACATGGGCAACTTAACTGGAGTTAGATTCCACACAGATGCAGACCCACACCTATTCTAACTTGTGCTGAGTTTTACATAAAATGAAACAGTGTAATTATTCTGCAATATAGCTACACGGTTAAAATGTAAATGCAGTATCTGTCTGTGTGATTATATAATCACAAAGGCAGCTGAAAGCTCCAAGTTAAAAAGTTTTACTGGGATGTGATGCAATTTTTCTTGCTTATTTTGACAAAATTTTGTTAACTGCTTGGCATTTTTGTGCATTGTGTTGATAATGTTGCACATTTTTATTCATTTGGTTGATTTTTTTTGCTGATTGTTTTCCTAAAGTTTGTTCATTTTCTGTTTATGTAGTTGATAATTTGGCTTTTTTGTTATTTTTTCTTCATTATGTTCTTGATCTCATTGCAAAAATGACGTGACCTTTAGTCTTAGGCTGAGTCCTAATAGTTAGTAACACTGAGCATAGAGAGAGGTGCTGTGTGGATTCATCCATACATTTCATTTTATTTGTGTTTATATATATCTGACTCAGAAAACAATCTGTGAACTATCCTAAGCCAACTCGAATTGAAATAATAGACATATCAGCAGCAATAATCACAGTATGATTTTTTTTTCACCAAATCATGCAACCGTTTTCTGCATGAATAAGGAAGAGGGATGTAAGTTTTATAATGCCATGACTGTGTAAAGACGACTCATAATCTAAAGTTGTGTGTGGTGAAGGGGAGCGAAGGCCATCTTTGTGTTGACTCTTATCACCATGGAAACATCCACTGTGGCAGCGACTGCCACATGTAACACAATGCCAAAGAAAACAACAAAACAGCCGTGGAAGTCAGAGAGTTGTGGCAAGCATATCTATAATCCAGCTCATCGCTGTGCCAAAACCAGCTCTTTGACATTGAACATATGTTGGCAAAAGACTATAAACAGGCAGAGCTGAAGCTGCTCAAGCTGACGTGCGCTGAGCTTTAAACATTTTTGGTCACCACAGATCTCGGCTTTAAACCCTTGCAGCTGTAATGGTATTAAATAATGTTTTTACCATCTGATTCACAATAAAAACCATGTGAATGGAGATCCCAGTGCTGCCATAACAATTAAATGACCTGGTACTAAAGTTGTGTGCAAAAGCCCTGTTATCATGTTCTTGTGAAATAGGAAACACACCTGAACAGGTGTTAAATTGAATATCAGTCACAATGTGAGAGAAGACAGGCCTGTATTTACAGCAACAGCTTAGTGTAACATGAGATGTCTACATGTGATGCCAGGAGCGTACCTTTACCGGCGTGTAGCCTTCAGACGTCATTTCTTTTCAGACATGATGGACTACACCCCAGTGGATCTGGCTCTCGTCTACTTTCATGAATATTAACCCCATAGTCTGCCAGCTCTTCCAGACGCCTACAGAGCCTTTGCCCTTTAATGTAGACCACTACATCATTCCTACATTCATTAAGGACAACATTATGTTATTTTATGTTACGACCGCTGTTAGCCATGTCTAAATCCACTGCCTCCTCCCATGCCAATCTCCTGAGTCACCCTTGATCTCATCATCAGCAACATTTCATCTTAACATAAGACACTTGTTTAAAAAGCACAGATCATCTCAAATATGCCAGTTTTTCCAGTTATTTCCTGATATTTTTGACAAGATTTTCAAAAGAGAAGACATTTGGACTGAATTGCGGCTCAGTTTCCTAGACATGGATTAAACCCAGTTTAAGCCCGAGACTAAGATTTTTTTTCAAACTGTTGGATTTAACTACGTCTGCCAAAGTTGTGTTTTCATCAGTATTAGTTTTTTTTTTTAAACCACAAATGAATGTGAAGATTTTAATTAAGTTTTCAGGATAATTCAGAAACATGGAACAACTGAATAGACTTTGGGAGTGATATGCATCATAGTCTTGATCCAGGAATTTATTTCTAGGTATTCTTCACCAGATGTTAAACCGGGGCACTTTGAACATTTTGCTTATAACTTCACAATTCTTTGCACACTCATGGTATTCCCTCATCAGGTTCACAAGATGGTGAACCTGATGTAGTTGTAGTACTACAGTACTACAACTACTGTACAAGGAAACAATCGTCAAAATCATCAAAGGCAATCTGACCTGCTGTAAATTGGTGGTTGTTGATGCTGGCAATTCTTTTCTCTCTGAACCAGAGGTAGCTCTTGGGCTTTCTGTGTGAGAGCCAGCGTTTGATGGTTTTGGTGTCGCATCCCTAGCCAGACTATGAAAAAAGTGCGACGTATAGTCCCGAAGATATGGTAAATGTGGCAATCTAAATTATAGAACATGTTCTGGGTTTTCAACACTTTTTTGTTGACTACATTATTCTACACATGTTCTTTCACAGTTTGAATGTCTTCAGTATTAATGTACAATGTTGAAAATAATACAAATAAAAAAAAACACATAAGTAGAAGATATGTTTTCAGTGGTACTTTACAGTATGTAGTTCTCAGCTGTGGAGACTGCGGTGATGCTGCTCCCACAGACGTTTACACAGCACACTGATTTGTGGATATGCGTCAGGATTTCCTTTCGTCCAACTACGCATTCATACGATATGTTTGGATACAGCACAATCAGGCCATATTTTGGTACTTACTGTAGCTTTGCCCCAACCTCACACAAGTTGCCACCACAGGCTACGATGCTGCCTGTGACACATAAATAAATGTCAGACTTATGTCACATCATTGGTTTTCCAGAAAATCCCACCCTCAACATCAACATTAAAATGACATTCCAGTCTGTCCACACATTAGGGAAAATGTGATTAATAAATACAAAATGTCAAAAGGTATGTGTTCTCCCACACAATTAATCTATTAGACGTATAGTGTGAAGCTGCTTTCAGAGTAATGTGAAATGAGGCTAACATTAATGCAATAGGTGTCTATGTTGAGAACTACATTATGTTATTTAATGTAGGTCACACAATGCTTTACTAGTGCAAAATTTCAATGGCAGAAGGTTCCAATTTGTAACTTCTCTTAAAGATGTTGAGAAATTCCAGGTATTTTCCCCAAAACTCCACCCAACTTCCTCCTACCAATCAATAGAACGTATATACATACACTCTAACAGAATGAGCAAGCTTTCCAGTATATCCACACCCCTTAATCAAGAGTAATGGCAGTCACTGGGATCAGATGAAACCCATTTCCTCACATTTAACCCAGCACAAGAGGCAACAGCAGATTTCGTGTCATTCCTGCATTTTCAACAAAGCTCCCGTCTAGTGTCTGTTATACGAGACATCACTTCTTAAAGCCTCACAACTAGTGAGTATACACACAAACACCCAGAGACTTTCAGGATTTTTAGTGTTAAAATGCAAACACATATCACTATCCCATCACAGGGACCATGCATTTATCAGTGCTAAATAAAGCAAAGAAAACATCCTGTCAGGAAACTGAAGAGAAATAGTAATACCAGGTTTAATGCAATACTACCTCACTTTTCTGCTGGCCTTTTGGCCTCAGCAGAGAGTGAATGAAGTTAAATCCCATGAGGGAAACCCAAGCGGCTGCTGACAGGGCACATAAGCCGAGGGATACAGAGGAACCCCATCGACTGTTATTGTTGGCACTGGTCCGCTCCGGCGCTGCGGGTGAGCCTAATATTTGGGTCGATACAGAGGCTGACATGCCCAGTTCTCACTAGGGGTGAACTTCCTGACTATTGGGAAAGGATGTGGCTGACAAATGGTGTGCTGAGAGGCATGCACGCACGCATGCACACGAACATGTGCAGCACTGTGGAGGGTCATGTCTGAGAATGGAGGTCGTACGTGAGACTTACTGTAAACCATCTTTTGCACATATGTAGACACACCCTTGGCTCTTACACAGAGATAATAAAATTGGCGGTTGTGTGATAAGTCTGCATACTCACTGCCTTTTATGAGCAATGAAATTTTAAAATTCTCAACATGGCTGTAGCTAAATCAGTGTTTTTATATTAATAACATGAAAAATCATATTGCAGTTTAATATCTAATCAAGTGTTTATACGAGGAATTAAATTATGGTTCCTCTAGTTTCCCAAACCACCAATTTAGTCCAGCAGTCAGAGCCTCTGCACTGCTGGATATTAGCAGACTTGGTATATAGTTTCCTCCAAAAACATATCACCTCTGTTTTTTTTTAAGCAGACCTAGATTGGACCAACTGCTGTCATAACATAGGCTCTCCATCATTCTGCGCTTGAAAAACAGCAGCATATATTTTGCGTAACAGCTTAATGTCATACTATTAGTGTCAAGGGAGCTGGAAATTGATCTGTTTAACCAATTTTATTTAAGAGCTTAGACAAAAGCTGCAGCCGAGTAGAGGAGTAGCGCAGACCTCACACAATAATGCTTGCCCTCATCAATTAAAATACAACTAGATACTCTTGTGCTTTTGGTAAGGAATGCCACATCCTATACACTAATGTGCTGTTAGTGCAGATGCTGACATTGTTAAGTGGGTAATAGCAATGACATGTGACCAGCCTACATTAAATACTTTGTCAGTATACTGACCACATATTCTTCCTATAGCTATTCCATTAATGTAAAATGTGAGGCATCAGCATCATCATTTGTTTGTATCAGCACTGTCTTGTGTTAACTGCATATCTCTTAAAAGTCAACTTTTCATGAGTTCAGTAAAGTGACTGGTTTTCAACTAAGTGACAGTATGTTTAAGTTAAGAACAAGGAGCAAAATTCTCAACCTAAAAACAAATGTTTCATCTTTCAGTATATTAACCATGCAAGTATGGAGATAGGTGGTTTTCAAAAAAAGGGAGCATTTAAAAAGAATTTGTAAGGGAAATCTAATCTTGGGTCAGATATTTGGCTGCATTCACACGGCATTCCCACTCCTTCAGTTGTCTCTTGGCTACCAACAGGGCATGTGATAGGCCCCTGGACTCTCCCTCCATTTACCCTGGCATCGTCACTAACTATGATGTCTACGGTCATCCCAACAGACTAATCCAACACACTGGGTAAGGAAAAGACAGGATATAAAGAGTAGGATGCCCCAGCAGGTATCATGCCACATGCCCATTGAAACACAACTGCTATTCCTCGATTAAGCAGGTGGGCACTTTCAACCGTACCCACCTCAGCACCATCCGCTTCAAAGTCTAACCAATTCTAGCCAAGGATGTGGCAAAGCCAAGTGGTCAAAAAGGAGTTCATTGTCAGTTGTTTGCAGTGTCCATGCCTCACAAGAATATTATAGACACACTGAAACGACAGGCTTGGATCTTTGTCCCAGTGTTTAAATACAGGGAAAAAAGTCGATGACTGATCTCTGCCTCACAAGCACTGGTACGGTGAAATATACTGCTGAGGTAGGTTGAGATTTCTCCATATTCTCGCTATGCATAGAGATAAAATTGTTAGCATTACCCAAGAAGACTCTGAAGGCTTGGATCTTTTGCTTCACCCAGGACACCTACAGACCTAACAACCTCTCCAAATCTAGTGGAGTAAAAAGTGCAGCAGTGAGTGAAATCAATAAAATAGCAATAAACATCACAGAAATATTACATAAAGTTAGATTTGACTAAAAGTTTAATATTTTCACGCAGATGGACAGGCATATAAATGTAGTACTATTAGAGCCCCAGGTCTGAGTGTGAGACAGAGAGAAAGTGGAACCCAAAAAAATAGAAAAAAACACAGTATCTCTGCCCAGTATTAATTTAAAAAGGCATAGAGTCTCAGATCTCATTCATACAGGGTGCTATGGCACAATCACATGTGGACGTCAGAACGCAGAGCGTGTGCTGGATTTGAGTGCGTTTGCAGCCGAAACAGTCACACAGTGCAGCACACCTTCATGTTCACACATTTCTAAAATCACACAGTGTACACCAGCCTTTAGATGCCATGGAGTATTAGTATAATGCTGAAAATTGAAATGCTCAAAAAATTAAAATTCCTGTGCCTAAAATATATATTATATCAGTACGGTGCTTGAGTAAAACAAGTGTGTAATACATTATGTTGAATATTCTGAGCAGAGAGCATGCATTGCTGATCCCTCTTTTGCAGATCTTCTGTCTGGAGTCTTTTCTTTCTTTTTTCTTATCTGTGTTGTGGGTGTAGTACATTCATGTGATTTAGAAAGCCAAACCACTAAAACAAAAACTGACTTTTACTTGAGTCCTGGGAAGAAAATGTTGGCTTGTAACATCACTACCTCCCTATCTAATGCTTCCAGTGGCCAGTCATTGAAGAACACCTGGATATCGTGTTGATGTTTGTTGCTCTGGTTTAAAAAAGCCTCTGAAGCGCAGTGGCTTCAGGGACCCTAGTTAGCAGGAAGGTTGTCACCTTTGACCTGAGCTGCTTAGTTAGGACAGGGTGGGCCGTTTAAACCCGGAGCAGCCCTGAGAGGGGGTGTCATGCTTAATAACCTAACATCTGGAAGAGTTATGGCCATTAGTGAAGGGTTCTGAGACCCTGACAAAATACCCTTGTGAAAGGAAACACCCCTTGAGTGAAAATACAACACTTTCAACTGAAAAGTCATGAGCACAAGTAAGGCTCTCTGAGGCTGTGAGCTCAGGAAATGATCTCAGGAGTAAATGAAGCATTTCAGGAATGTTTCACCACCTCATGGTATGGAGAGTTAAATGAAACATACCATTTAAAAAGGAAACTTGGCCCAAAATTGTAGCGTAGCTGTGCCCCAATTCTCCACAAATATAACGAGGGAGACCTACAGTATGTCCAACAATGGCCAAAGAAATGTACAGTATTCACTGGTGATGGTGAGAGGCTTGTGCAGAGGACTCAGTCATGTCCATTTTCAAAGAGGACAACGACAGTTACAGAGGCTAATAGTACAGAGGACACATTACACCTCATTACACCACAGGCCGACTCCATATAAATGTTTCAGCGTGTGGATCCATCCTCATCTCACTGCAGAGTCAGTACTTACATTTTGAATTATGCAACAGCAGGTAAGCGACATTACAGTGCTTCTGGTTTCATTGCCATGAACCTCAGAGTCATTTTTAGAAAGAGCTGACGAAGCAATTAGTGCATTAAAAAAAAATCATAATTTGAAATCAAGGCCAGGGCACTACAATGGTATAACTAGAATAACGGGGCCTGTTTTGTTGTGCAAAATAAAAATGTAAGTTAATTAAGTTATAATATCTTTGTCTATTATCACGTTAAAGGTCCTTTAATGTGAAACAGCAACTTTATTTGACTTTGAGATTCATATCAAGTCTGTAATGCAAGATAAAAGTTGTGAAAATATGAACTTGATCAGAACTGCCACTCCGAAGAAATCCACGTAGCGAGATGAGGAAAAATCCATTTGAATTCTTGCAACTTGTGACATCACAAATCACACCAATCATTGTCAAGCTAAAATACATTAGCTGTGCCAGCAGCAGCCAGCAAACATCACATTTTTAAAACACGTTGGAGCCAATCATATGCAACCTAAAATGAACAACTGGCCCCAGGTCGCCTTGGGAATGATCAGCATGTCAGCTGATCATTGTGGTTTCTGACAAATAGGACACCACACAGTGAAATCAGAGCATGTGACAGAGCTGCAAAGAAGCCCTTAAAAAAACAAGCAAAAGTTGTCAATAACCTTGAAGAAGTTGTTAATAGACAAACTGCACATACAGACGTGGATAAAATTGTTGGTACCCTCTGTTAATGACAAAAAAACTCACAATGGCCACAGAAATAACTTGAATCGGACAAAAGTAATAATAAATAAAAATTTTATGAAAATTAACCAATGAAAATCAGACATTGCTTTTGAATTGTAGTTCA
>JAQQAE010022872.1:0-10164 GCA_029823295.1 Pseudamia nigra
CTCTAGGCGCTTCACAAGTCAATGGCAAAGCCTTAAAAGACTATACAGAGAGCAAACTCGACGGAACTTCTGAAAGCAAGCCTAGGGCGAAGAGGGCAAGACAAAAACTTAGCAGTGTCATATTTGGACAAAATTGACGGCGTTTAGGTGCGCCTAATAGTGCGGAAATGACGGTAGGTCAAATATGTCTAGGTAATGGCTATTTCAGTTTTGATGTGTATGCAAAATGGAAGGTTGTGTCATAACTTCACCTACTTCCAATGTACATGGAAGAAAGAAGAATCACCAGTAGACGACACTTGCAGTGTAGACCAACTTTATTAAAGATAAGCCAACACGTTTTGACTTTAGGCCTTTAACAGGGTCATGTTTCACTTTTGATGACATACAGTAAGTATATCACATGAGACAGCAGCCCAGTCTTTTGATTTTGCACTATACTAGCTCTAAATGCACAAATCATATCTGTAGTTAATAACATCATTCAGTGGGGATCACAAATATTGTTTTTTTGCCACATATGGTCATTTATATTCTTTCCAAAATAAGATCCTATAATTCAGAAGTGAATAGGTGGGACTTGAGCTGGCACACATTACATCCCTGTGCTCTACTTTGAGGGCCCTGGCTTCAAAATTATGTCACAAGGGCAAGAGAGAAGCTCCCGTGATGCTGCAGAGTGGATGAAAACATCCATCCTTATATACAACAACTTTTGATGAAGGCTTTAATGTTCTTCACAAAACATGGGATAGCAAAACATTCATCTCTTGTTTCACAAAGTTAGATAACCAGTATTTAAAGTGTGCCCTTATGCCCAGTAATCCCAGTTTCTTCCACAGAGCAGGTATTAAACAAACTTACTCTAGTATATGGCTGGTTCTTGGCAGCAGCTAATCCAAAAGCCCAACACTGTGGGTCCTGAAAAACTGTAATTGGTGCATCTAGTACAGTTTCTCAAATAAACCAGCATGCATCACTAGTCACATTGGGATTAGTTGGTTTAAGCAACCAAAAGACTTGAAGTGTAACAGTATTGCATCTTTGTAAAAGCAACAGATATTCTCAGCACTCTCTCACCTCCACATAAAATACACAGAAAAACACAGAAGGCAGCAACTCATAACTAAATTATAATGCTTCATGGTGTGATAATGTTGCCCCAGTTATCTTCAACACCATACTATGTGTTTTATTTCTGTCATAAACCAGCCATAATGAGGCAGCAGTGAAGAACTACTACAATGAGATAGTATGTTTATAATTGTTTTTTCTCCTGAGCCTCTCATAATTCTCATCAGTGAGTCTCCTTGGCCATATAAACCTGCCACTATGACAGTTTGAATGAATTGTTATTGTCATTGGTGCCATATAAACACTACATTTTTAAAATAGAATTTCAACAGTAAAAATATGCTTAAGGTATGACACTTATTTGGCACTTATTTGACATTTGACTTATTTGAGTGTTTCAAATAGCACAAAGAACTAATAACATAGATCTAGTATTTTTAATCTAACTGTGATTACCTTTGCAATTCAGTACAGGTTACACAGCTACATAAATATTATTCTGTGTATTAATGAACATAGTTTAGAAAAGAAGGGATGTGCATGGTGGCCTTTTATGTTTTGTCAGAGCACAAGGACGTCTATTCAAAGCATGAAACCAGATTTCATGCAAATCCATCAAACCCAGGGATGAAAGGTCCCACACTGAGTGTTTGGTCTTTCATACAAATGTTAATGCAGAAATGGATGCAGCTGGGTCATCAATGTCAACATCTTGTTGGACTAATGTGTGATGGCACTAGTTATGACTTCAAATCCATTTAACATTCCCACACAGTTTTAACAAAAGGAGACAAATAACTGATGTTGCTCCAGATTCATGTGAATCCTAGCATCACTAATTGGCTATTTTTGACTTACTATACATGTAATAGCCTTTCTGAATATCTTAATTGAACATCATTCTGCTCATGTGGTGATTATAACAGCTTTTACATGTGTAAAGTATATCTTGTGTCTTGTTTTCCATATTTCTATTTTCATATTATTTGCAGGTGAATTAATAGTTAAAAAAATGCAGATAATACATACAATACGAACCGTCATCTGAGTCAGTAAACATCATCATTTAATAGTGACAACCACAACACACAGCACAAATTGAATGAAGAGCAGCTTAGACAACTTTATCACAGTAAAACATAAGACCATTAAACCAGTTGCTTTTAACTGTGAAGCACACACTGATTGAACATTTTATGTTTAAAATGAAAAGTTTTTATTAGACTTGACCATAGCTCGAAGACACATTTTGTCTATAACTTAATCAGGCAGCCATTCATTTCTTTAATCACGTCTAATTAACAACCACATCTATTTTATCACACACTGAGTAGATCAACCACAGCTTCCTCTGACCTGTTTGCAAATTAGCTTCCTTACTCAAAGGCACCCCAAAAGTAATACTAATATTAGTACTACTAGTATAGGAGGGGAATGGCAGATCATATGCAATCATTATGTGTTTACAGTATAGTATAGAACAGTATAGTATAGCATAGTATAACATAGCATATCATAGTATAGAACAATACAGTACAGAATAGAGTAGAATAGTATAGTGTAGAATAGTATAGCATAGTATAGTATAGTATAGTATAGTATGCTGTGGTATAGTTTAATATAGTATAGGCATTTTTAGCTTAGAATGAAAGTCAAGAACTCATAGTATTGGTCAAAGAGACAAAAGTAATCACTGTATGTTTTCAACTTTTGTTACCTCAACACTAATGACTAAGAAGGGATGTTGAATTATATATTGTACGTGAGGGTGAGTATTATTTCATCTTTTGATTAAAATAATTAAATGCTTTGTGGAATAAACTTGATGCACTTATCATACAGACATTAAAATTCCCTGGGGAAAAAAAATCAAAACAGCATCATTAATGGAGCACTATCAAATCATATTCAAGCTCTGACTATTTTAGATTCATTTTTTAAGTCAAATTAGAACAAACCCCACAGTCCATGCATGTTTCATGAATTTCCATGTGTATTTCCATATATATTTCATGTAGAGTACTTTGTTTCTAAAAACTCAAAAACAGAGCATGTTGACGTATTACACTAATTTTCCTCTCAGTGTGAAAATGTGCACTCCTAGCTGTGCATATCTTGTAATGCAAAGGCTTTCTCTTTTTCAGGAATACATTTTACACAGTAAGGGGTCCGCAACACAGATGTAAGTCCTGCTTCCGCAACTATGTCCATGTAGAACCAAGGTTTTACTGCGACGGCTCATTGTTCTCTCTGCAGCCTTGCTTGTCACCATAATGACAGGGTGTGAGGCCTATTCCCCTGGATGAGTGTCAGCTGGGATGAAGTGTGGTTAATGTCTGACTTGTGCTGAACAGCGAGACGTGATCGGTGCCAGCACCTGCAGTGCGATGGGCTTCAGAAAGGTAGCGATGTGCCACTAGACACCAGGATGGAACATCTGTGCCTGGGTCTGGTCGTGTACACTTCTGGGGTCTGCTGCTGCAGTTTGCTCCCACGGGAACTTAAGGGCTGGGGCAAGACAGCAGGATGCTTCCCCAACCCCTCTCTCCCAGCTGGATGGAGGAAAGACAGGCAAGAAGCCAGATTCAGTGTCCCAACAAGGCTGCAGGTGTATGACACTCCCCCCTCCGTCCCCATCTCCTCTACTGATACATCATCAACTGCCATCAGGAAAGGAGGTGGCAATAATTGGGGATGTTTTTTTTTCCTTTTTTGGCATTAAATATCATGTGCCACTGACCTAGATGGGCAAACATTTGGCAGGGTCTGTCATTAGAGTTGGGCACACACCACTGTCCATATGTCAAAGAGCCATAATTGGTGCTTCTGTCCTATACATTTAGTGTGCAGGCCAGAAGGATGGACCCCCTGAGCAAAATGGCTGCTGTCTCCCTCTGGGGCACTGTGTTCAATCACACCACTCACAAACTGGCGCTCCAGGAAGCCCTCCGGCTGATTTCCTTGTTACCTCCAATTGCCTCATAACTTCAAAGCCAACTTCAAAGCATTTGGATTCCCCCATGTGATCCAAAAAAAAACCTTAAGAACCATTAACGCATGAGTCACTTGTGAGTCATTTATTACTGTTTCCTCACATTGACAATCATTAGGGATGTTTATCACCTACGCTGAAGCTAATGTGATATACAGTGGAATCCCAGGTAACGAAATTAATCCGTTCCAGCGTCACATTCGTTGGGTGAAACATTCATTAGGCGGGGTCGGTTTTTCCATAGGAATACTAAAAAACAAATTAATCCGTTGTGAGACCCATGAAAACTCCCATATAATGTATGTATTACACACCCATACGTGCACATTTATTGATTTATAAAGACACTTACCAGAGGAGGATGAGACACAGACAGCCATTCTTCTTAGGTCCCATGATGAAAAACACAAAATGAAGCAGTATTTTAGGTACAAAAAAAAGGGGGGGGGCAAATATACAGCGCGGGGTTCACTTTGACGTTTACATTCGGCCTATGTAGACCTGGACGTGTGAGTGCATGCTTGTTCGTAACATGAATTTTTTTGTTAACCTAGACACAATCTTGGCCGATTTTTTCTTTGTTACCCGAAAATTTTGATGGCAGAGTCGTTCGTTACCCGGGGTTCCACTGCACAGGTATCTCAATGCACTGCAGTACGAACCCACTCTGACTGACTGTTCTGTTATTCTGTTCTGTTACAGTGTTATTTTGCACACTACAATGCAATACAAAAATGTGATCCCATGAATTCAACTGGATACATACAGTTTAATTTAATTTCTTAAGCAAGCAGCAAACCACAAATAAACTAAAAAGTTATTTTTCCACACATGCCTTGTTCTCAGCCACTAAGTAAGCATCTCATATATGATTTTTATTTTATTTTATTATAATTTTTTTTTTAATTCTGTCCTTCTTAGATTTACTTTTGGGTGAGAGTGGTTGTGGATAGTGGACATTTGTTGACATTGTTCAATTCAAATCTGAGCTAATGTGGCTATTTTTTGAAGATTTGCTACTGCAACAGGACCAAAAAGCACCGAAGAATTCAGAAGTGAGAAATCAGTAACATTAATTTCTTGCCAGTTATACTTTGGTTTTTTATCAATCTGTCTCAGTCAACATATGAATGGTGAGAAGATAAGTGAGATAAGTAAGAAGATAAACGGTTTAGACATGAGTAAATAGAAAAGCAGCCAAACAAAATTATTGACCAAGTGGTTGCATTTTAAACTAATAAAAACATGGTATTTCTACTAATAATTATACGCTAGCCAGACGTTTGGACACACCTTCTTCTTCAGTGGTTTTTCTTTACTTTTATTTTTCAGCATTGGGCTTTAATTTACCCAAAAAGCATGTATAGGATTATGTACTGAACAAAAAAGTGCTAAACAGAGTTAATTTGTGCCATTTAATGCCTTCTTAATGTGCTTTACACCACAACACTTGTGTAGAGGAAGAGTGGGCATAGAGTGAGGCTGGTAATTCTAATACACTTAGCCTCTGTAGCAGAGGTAGATTTCCATCTTCCTTTCCTGGAATGGTCCTCATGGGAGCCAGTTTCATCATAAGAAATTCTGATGAAATTATAAGAAGGCAATAAATGGCACAAATGAACTCTTGACAAGAAACATTTATGAACTAAAAACTGTTCCAGGTGACTTTCTTGAAAAGCTGATGAAGGCCTAATGTGGCTACTTTGAACAATCTAAAATATAAAACGTTTGGTTGTTCAACACCTTTTTGTTCACTACATAATGAAAAATAAAATTAAAATAAAGAAAAAAAATAATGGAGAACTTTACATACAAATCTTCCAAACTGAGCTTTTGCTGCTGAGTAGCAACCCATGCCAAAGCCTTTGTAGCTCCCAAAATCTTTGTTTACCCTTAAAGAAAAAACCTGCAGATAATCGACAGTTGCCTGCAGTAGAGATGAGAAATATTTAAGAGACAAAGAGTTTTACAGAAATGAAATGGAAGAAGCTGTTTGATGCTGATGTACTGATGGTGAATTTGTCTCTAGATGTGATACTGCAAGGCAGCATAACTCGGAGTGACAGGACCAATATGCTTTCGCCAGGGGATTATCTGTTCTCTAGAGGCCTAAGTTACATGCAAGTTACATGAGGGGAGGAAGTTAAACAAAGACTCGCCTCCTCCCCGCAGCCGGACTATTCAAAGCCTTAAGTCAACTCTGGGTAATTGCACAACAAAGGCACAATTAGCCACGACCTCATGGATATTAAGTAGGAAAAGATGGACCTGTCATTTGCCCTATCAGATATTTGCATCTCATGAATTCTCCCCCATACACCTTTTAATATCAATTTTATTCTGCACTTATTTTCATGCTATTTTATTTTCAGATGAATGCAGATAAATGCAAAGTACCCATTTAAATATGCATTAGTATTATAACCAGCCCCACCTCCCCAAATGGAAGGTGGTAATTTTGCCAAGGCCCAGACCATGTCTGTTCCCTCGGGTTAGACTCCTCCAGTCCTGCAGTGTAGCACTGCCGGTATCAAGAGCTCGTCGAAGACTGACCCTTTGCACTATCTGCAGTGAGACTTTGATGTGACTTGACTGGAAAGAAGACCTTGTGCCATTCAACAAGATTGGTTCACATTCTCACAATCAGCCCATGTGGACCTTCGAAACACTGAAGTTCATTCCAATCAGCGCCTGAGAGAGAAAATATTGCAGCATAGGAGTGAAGAGGTCTGCGTCATATTGATTGAGGCTAAAAAAGATGAGTTATTTGTCAGCCTCAGAATCTGAAGGAGGAGAAAACTTTTGAGCTTGATTACTTTCCCACAGTGTTGTGCGCAGTGGACAGCAAACTTCAAAGAGGCCCCACAGTCCTGGGGAAAAATCAATGATGTGCACCAAGCACGGCGTAATAACTGGTTTAACCAAGCCTCACCTGGAAACTTGCAGCCATTTTGCTGTTATTCCCCATACTCTTACACTACTGATTTTATCCACGTTACCTCTGATACTATTTGCTTTGACCCTCAAAAAATAACAGTATTGACAAGATGAAAAAACAGAAACACAAATCCCAAATATCAGTAAGAAAAAAAATAAATATAAAGATGGCTGGCGCTGCTGTCTTGTGTGTGTCAGGTCTGTAGGATGAAAGATTTCTGTGTGTGACTGGGGCAAAGTTCTGCTTCTCAGACAAACTGCAACATACTAAGAGTGGTGAATTAAGTGTGAAGAACAGAGTAAACCAAAGTGGCTTCATTTTTGAATTGATACACCTGCATGCCCAGCAACATGCTGGCTACACATACAAACTCCTTGCCCAGAGGTCCATGCCCAGAAATAAGGGAAACAGAGGCAGAAGGCAGGGAGTGTGTGTGCTAATATACCACCACAGTCTTATAAAGGATTACAAGTGATGATTTATAGCCATTAATATTACTATATATGCTTTCCCCTTCGTTTCAGAGGATTTAGGTGCTATTTGGGGCCAAAATGTTAAGTTTATGGATGACTTTGGACATCTTTTGGCCCACTTATATCATAATATAAGTGCATAAATATATCAAACTGATACATTTATCAAACCGTATAAAAAAACAATACGGAAAACATCCCCAATGGAGCATTAGGGACAACCTCAAATCATAAGTCCTAGAAAAAGTCATTTTAGTTTTAGTTTACAATGGGAGTCAATGGGACAGAATGCTTGTGAGTTTGAGTGTGAGAGTAACTGAGAGAATAGTGAAAGGCTCTGAAATTATCCAGAAAAATTCTTCTAAAACTGTTCTGTCACTGAGACCATATACACCCCATTTACCAATTTCACCAGAAATGTAGCCACATTTGTTCTCTTTCAGAAAATCTGCCAACCAATGTTGAGTGACTTACAGATTTTAAATGCAGAGCCTCAGAGTGAAAGAATGTCCATCCAACTGCCACATTAAGTCCTCATTAAGTCACATTAAGTCGGTTGTAAAGGGTTAAATGAGAGCAGAGATGTCGGTGCGACTCCAGTGAGTCACTTGTTTACCTTGCTGTGTCTCACACAATTTACACTGAATCTACATTAAAAAAAATGAATATCAGTAATTTTCTGGTGATTGTAGTCATCACTGGAAAGTTTAACACCATCATGTTTCTCAGATGTTTTGGGATTTAGGAAGTGCTATACTTTAGGACAAAACCTACTATGAGTAGCAGATGCACTCAAAATTTCCATGAAATGTTCTAGTAATTTTAATGCTCTTCCTATTGATTTTTACATAGAATTTGTTTAGTCGGTACTAAACGTGGTTTGGGGGGAGCACATAAGCCTTGTAAAAGGGGAAGGTCCTCTATATCTTCCTGTATGATGACATGCATTTTGGACCTACCGATTTTCTGTCATAATGCAAACTCATAACTGAAGGTTCTATGAAAAGGCTGGGCGTTAAAAGATTAATGATATGGGCTTATTTTGACAAAAGAACAAGAGTCTATTTTAGGAAGTCAAAACAAATGGGTACAAAATGATAATATATGTATTTATACTTTTGCATGGATACCTGCTGAGGTGTATCCAGCCAAAAATACCCTCAAGGCTGCTAAAACAACTGCATCACGGACCAGCAGCTACCACCCCGCCTCTCCTCTGAAAGTGCCAGTGCAGGGCGGCCAGCTGGGTCCTTTTTGCCTCTGCCTCTCTGTGGGACTGATGAGCCAGGCACTGTAACAGGTAGACTCCCCAGGTGCAGGGGCCTCCTCCCAGCTTGCTAAGCTATTGCTTGCTGGCTCAACAAAGCTGAGCTTAATTAGCCAAGAGGGTGGGCCACCACTGGCCAATAATGAGTCTTGGTGAGAGTAATGTCGTAGCAGGGATGTGGACGTGGGGGTCTGAGGACTTTTTTATTATGGATTTTAACCATCTGGCCATCCAGGAGGGGTGGGGAGATGAAAATGATATGCCTGACGGATGACTTTAACAAAGATGTGGCAAGAGAGGGGCGTGTCTGAGATCACAAGCTGAATTATAGCAAGCGTGACTGGGCTATTGTGTGGTGTGATGGGTTGCTTATTCACAGCTGGGGCCGCCCAAATTGTTCTTTTATATTCTTTTATTCTCTTTTATTGAAGCCAGAGGGGCTTCAATAATGATTAACAGACACCACAACAAGATGGACCCATTATCAACCTTTCCCTCTCAATTTAGCTGCCAACCATTTGTTTTCACCACTGTCTCTGTGATGCAAATGCAAAGGCTTTGCTTGGTTAACTGTGCGATGACTGGTCAGGCCCCCAAAAATGGGTTAAAATAACACAGCAGGTTTGTTAAAACTGAAGGCTTATGTTTGATTAGAGATTATAAAGTTACAACAACTTTTTGTATTTTTACCACTGTCAGTGTCAGGTATTGACTAACTACATGTAAACAAGAAATTACAAAATAATTATGTTGAGTTATATAGGAAAGTGATCAAACTATTGGCAATTATAAAGAAATGCTGTTTCTGAATTTATTCTTGCTGTAAAACCCTTTCATGTAGAATATAACAGCCAATGATGGGAATGTTGAACAAAAACAACTTTCAGTGCAGAAAATTCAGTATTTTCCACCTGACAGAAATACAGGTCTCCAATATTACTGAACAGTGTTATTTGAAATGTGTTTTTTAAGACTTTTCAATTTGACTGTTCTGTTCAGCATCATGAACTCCAATAGTTATGGTGGCAATTGATGATTTGTTCAAAAAGAGGAATTTACTAATGATTTTGCAAATAAATAACAGCATATTTGAAAGCTTTTTAGTTGTGCAGTGGATTGTCATTTAGGACTTTGAGGGGTAAAGCAATTGTCAAAAAGTAATCAACTCTGTTTAGTTACATTACATTGATGATGTTGCATACTGCATATTTTAAAAGGATAACTAGTAATCCGTAAACATGACTTTTTATTAACACTAGTAAGTGTACTAGTACACCAGTAAGTGTAAATTACTGAACACTGAACAACAAGACTTATGTAAATACCCATGTTGCCCACCATGCTCTCCTCTCAAAACCATCGCTCTGCCTGTCTTACTTCATCCATCTGGTGTCCATTTTGCAGTTCACCCCTTCTAGGT
>JAQQAE010022873.1:0-10164 GCA_029823295.1 Pseudamia nigra
CTCTCTTATCTTTTTAAATGGGTGAACTTGCACATTTTTACATTTCCCAATACTTATTGTCCCCACTGTAAGTCAAACTTTATTAAAAATAAAAATATAAATTAAACATTTATTCAAGACTTTCCACAATAACAAAAAGTTGTACTAAAGCATTTTGACAGATTTTTGAGCATGGTGTACCACATACTGACTTCAAACCGATTTTACCGTAAGCACAAAACCACGAAAAATCCATATATAAGGCGCACTGGATTATAAGGCGCATCTTCGATTTTTTTGAGAAAATTAAAAGGATTTTAAATGTGCCTTATAGTCCGAAAAATACGGTAATGATTTGTTTGTTCACAACATACAGTAACTTGAAAAGTTATGAACAGATTCAGATGAAATTGTCAGTGTATGTCAGAAATGGCATCATCTGGATCCAGAAGATTTTTTTTTTCATCATTGTGAGATTGGGCCAAATTCAACATTTGTCCTTTTAACGCCACAAATAACACCAAAAACACAGTATAACACCATAATGGATTATATCAAAAAACAAAGTTTGATCCAGATATCCTTCTGGATATAGTGATCCAGAATGAATATATGGTAGTAAATAAAGCTACAGACATGAAAGTGACATCAAACTGTAGCGGAAAGTCTGCTGATTCACTTATGTGCCTATGGATTTGACATATCTTCAATATTTACAGAGCTAAATCCAGAAAAAAACCACTGTTATGGAAATATTATTTTTCATGAATAACTATTGAACCAATAATGTTATGTATATGATTCCAAATGCTAATGGTACTGTAGGTTTTCATGATCAAAGAATCCAATAATGATAATAATGGTTTGATGCAATAACATTATGGGGGAAATGACCATATGTTCAAATGATAATAGTAGGTTTTCACTGAAGAGCAGCTGAGGTGCCTTGGTGAGGGTCTACGCTCTGAATTCGTTCAAATTTTTATTTGTCAATGATGCAGATTAATACTAAAGACATCCAACCTGTTAAAGAACACGTATGGAATTATGCTTTAAACAAAAAAGGGTTAAACAACCAGTGGTGGGCAGAGTGAACAGAAACAGTCATTATAATGACTCAAGTTGAAGTACTTATAAAATCAAGTAATTGTGTAAGAGAAAAAAAGTACTCAACTAGTGAGTAACTTCATAATATGGAATTGATTACAACCTAATATACAGCCTTCAACATTATTTTTGTTACAAGTGAATATTACTTTTGGTCCAATAACATTATGGGCAGAGTTGGGGGTAACATGTTACAAAAGAAATATAGTACTCCGTTACTGCCTCAGAGTAATACAATTGTATTTTATTTATTTATTTATTTATTTATTTATATATTTATCATGGACAATGTGATAAACAGAAAAAAAATCTGATGTGTTGCACAAAGAGTATATACTGTAGCATTAACACTTTTCAGTGAAGAAACAGAAGATAGAGAAAAAAAAAAAAACACCGGTATACATTGCTGCCATCTGAAAACATTAAATAAAAACAGTCCCTACAATAATACCTGTAAATTATGATACACCTCCATAAAAATATGAATAGAAGTAAATAAAACCATGTGCAAAAAGAAGCCATTTCACACTGTGCATTCCAAGGTCAAAAACTTATATATTAAAAGTACATTAAAATACATTATTTAATACATAATATTAAAATACAGGTGAAAAGATTAAAAGGCTTGAAGGAAATATAACCATAAATCATCCCCCATTACAGTCAGACATTCTCTCCTACAAAATGTGTCTGATTTTTATGATTAAACACAAATAGAAACAAGTTGTCAAATTAATTAATTTGCATTAATGATCAGGACAAAAGCTTCACCATAAATAATAAAGAATTTGTATTTTGGGCATTTTCTTTCCATTAGTTTGAAAGATACATATTGAAAGAAAGAAATGCTCAAAATTCAAAATTAATTAGTGCATGACAAGAGAAAGTGAATGTGTGTAGTGTCCTTATTCAGTTACATGAGAGTAATACCTCGGTGAGAATTATTCATCCATATTTTAATGCCTTGTACTAGTGTTTATTTTGGTGAAGTTAACTAAAAACTCATCAGTAACTTTTTACTCTACACAGAACGTAATTTTGTAAAGTAATGTATTTCTTTCATATGCAAATAACCAGTAGTACTGTATGTAATATTTTACATTTTGAAAGTAACTTGCTCAACACTGATTATGGGCAAATGAACATAGGTTTAAATGATAATGTAGGTATTTCCTGTCTTGGTGGAGGTCTGTACTCAGTGTTTTTAGGTTATCGTAGTTTTTTTGCCATTTTATTTCATTGCCTTCTATAACTATTAAAATACAGTTCAAATACACAGCTGGACTCAAATCTTGATCATACTTTGACATCTGATTCACATTTTCGCTCTTTTAATTAGCTGGAATTCGTGTGTTGGGCTCGTGTGGGTAAAGTTCTCCGCGGTAGCATTTCACCAGCTGCAGTGTGCATCCAACAAGCCTTCGGACACCAGCCTTGATTTTGTACTTAAAGTATTCCTTCTCATGGAGGGCCCGCGCTTGTTCATTATTCATAAAAGACGTGTCTATTATTCATCATATCAATTTCCCTTTACAAACAGGTTTTCATTCCCCAGATGTAACAGGGCTGTTTTCACACCTCTGTTAACATAGTGAGAAAAAATAAGCTTGTAGATAATTCTGTAAATACCAGGAAATTAGTTACGGGGGTTCAAACATCATGTGGATTCAGATATTAGAACGAAACGTTGTCTGCTCTGTTTTTTCTGGATCGGGTACAGTATATGCTGCGATGCATTACTTATTGATTTCAGGAGAGAAATCAAAAGGATGTTTTCTACTTCAAATAAAAAAAACTTTTACAGCCTCATGTGATGTGACTCTTAAATGCATCGCTATCTGCCTCTTTGCAAACAAACAAAAACACCTCATAAATTCTGTCGACTTCATATTGCATATTTGCTGCCTTAAAGCACTGTGATGCTCGGATTCACAGCAGGGGGACTCAGTGTTACAGTCACAATGTTTGCCACCCTCCCCTCCTTCCATTTAGCAAGTTCATATGGGAGCAGCTGAGTGGCTGACATCCGCCTCTTTATCAAATGAAACGGTGCATGAAATTCAGGATTTAGTTTTGTGTGCGCGCCGACTCCGGCGCTCAATTGATTGTTAGAAAGATTTCAGTCCCAGCCTGTCACACTGATGATCTGTTGGCTTTGATGGAAGGAAAATCCAGTTTTAGACGATCAGCTGCGATGTTATGCTTCACACAATTATGCATTTGTCAAGAACATTTTTGTGTATTAAAGCATATTAAGCAACAACTATGAAAATGTAGACATTTTCTTCACAGATTCGTCCAAAACAGGAAGAGATTGGAAATATGTCTGAACCAAGTCAAGTCAACAGATGATCCCTGTTGCAGTGATGAAGGCCAACGACGTGCAGCCCAAATAATCAGGACAGGTGAGTCACTACCTGATCTGTGCCGGAAACCGGATTGGTCAGGATACTACTTTGTTGCTGTTTTTAATCCTTTTATCGTCTTGGTTTTATGTCTGACCTGTGTGTTGTCTTTTTATGTCTATTGAGTGGACAGCACTTTGGTGTTTTTAAAGTGCTCTATAAATAAAGATGGTACGGTATGGTATGTTACTTCGTATCATCATTTGTTTCATGCATGAGTAACACTACTACTTATATTTTAAAAGTATATGGTAGATTACGCAAATATCTTCACATTAAATAGGGTTAGGGTTTGGGCTAAGGCCTCTTAACCCTCACCGTAACCCTAGTCTAGAAATAGACATAATCCATACATCCATTTTCTACTCCTTAATCCTCGCAAGGGTTGGGGGGGGCGCTGAAGCCAATTTTTTGCTGAATTTTTTTTTCATGGTTGTTCACATTATATTTTAATTGCAGTGTAAGGTTTAAGATGTTAAAACTGCTCCCCTACTGAGCTGGGAACGGCAGCGATGGCTGAAGTGTGTGACCAAACAAAGGCAGCATGAAACTTCAGTGATTTCTTCTCTTTTACTGGCTTTTCCAACACAGGTACCAACATTTTTATAGCTCCCTCACATGCAGCATCCATCAGATTCCAGTGTGAACAGCGCATTGTGTTTACGAAAGGAAATATGGACGCTACACAACTCAGCATGCGTGTATCAGTTTTGAAGTTGTTGTGCAGTCAGAGCCGACAAAATTATGATGGCGTGATTCCGAGTCCGTTGTTCAAATCTGATTTTGTCGCGTCCCGCCTCCTCCAGTGCAGAATTATAACGTCTGTCTCACTTCAATGAGGTGAAAGTCGGATGAAATGCGACATGACCACTCAGATATGTATCCGATTTAGGTCCACATTTGAAAGCAGCCTGGGTCTGATTTGAAAAAATTATATTTGTGCTGTTCAGATTGTCATAAAAAAAATCAGATATGGGTGACATATGGCTAAAAAATTGGATTTTGCCTGAAGTCTGAATGTAGCCTAAGACCCTGAAATTAAGTTTGCAGCAAATGCCAAAACCCACTTCAGACTGCATCTACTTATTATCGAGTATTATCAAGTAATAATAAGGCTGTGGAATCCCTTGATTGGCAAATTTAATCCTCTCTTTTCGCCGAGTAACCAAATCAAAACAAGTGAGTACTGCAGTGGAACAGAATTGAAAGTGACACAAATATTGTCTAGGAATAAGCGTTATTAATAAACACAGCATGTGTACATGCTGCAAATGAGTAAGCCATTTTTCCAAGGTGTCATGAATTTGCTTTGGTGGTTAAAGCAAATTAAGTTGACACTGCCTGTGGACGGTCAAAAAAAAAGCATAATAGGCTTATGACGGGAAGAAAGTAACTGACAACTAGTGTCTGCTAATATCGCAACACAAAATCTGTATCCACCATGTTTCTGTTGTGATCTGAAAACACTGGCTTTTAGGACAGAAAGTAGAAACTCATGTCCGGTAATCAGAGGCGTGTGCGGTGAACAGAAATGACACTGACGCTAAAGTACTGTTACTTTACAAATATGATGACTCATGCAGAAGTAGTCATGAAAATAAGCACTCGAGTAAGAGTAAAAAACAGTGTAATAAAAAAACTTGAGTGGTGAGTAACTTGTGAGGTGTAATTAATTAATTAGATCCTACTACATTATGTTGTATTTTGCTTATTTTTGCTTTTATGTAGTTGATCATTTTGATAACTCTCTTCATTTTGTATATTTTGTTGATTATTTTGCTCACTTTTATCCCATTGATGTTTTGTCAGTTCTTCCAATTGTTCTATATTGTCAATATTTTGTTGATTTTTTTCCTAATTTTGTTGACTTTTTTAATATGTTCTTTATTATTCATGCTCATTTTTGTTTGCTTTGCTGACCCTGGGGGCAGTGGTGGTCCTGGAGGGTCCTGGGTGGGGAAGGTGAGCGCCACCACCTGTTCCCACCACCAACACTCCCAAAGGATGGGTCAAATTTCATGTATCTATGTCAATAAAGGTAACTTATTTTGTCTATTTTCTTATCTGATTTAGCTACTTGTTATATTAATTTTTAGGTTAATATTTTATTGATTACTTCTCTCCTTTTCCTTACTTTGTTGATATTCTGGATGTGTAAAAATGACTCTACTCATTGACATGTGGCCAAATGCAACTCGGTAAAAGTATTCTGCTAAAGAACTACTCTCAGAAGTAAATATTGTTCAAAAAAACTACTCAAATATGTGTCGCAGAGTAAGTGTACTTGAGTACTACCTGCCTCTGCCAGTAATGAAAGGACTTCATCAGAAACTGACGGTCATGACTTCTCGTTTCCTGTAAGAAAGATTCAAATCTGAGGTCAATCAACACGCTGAACGCCGTGCTAATCACGCTGTCACACCTCTGCCTCTCAGGATGTTCACAGCTCAAAATAGATATTTTTGAATTACAAGCCTATGCTGTCGGAAAAATCACAGTGATTTATCAACATAAGCTGCTGAGAGATCTGCAGTTCTAAACCTTCATGTGCTCGGCTTCCGGAAAGTCCTGCAGCCGTGTCTGAACTGAGGTTTACCAAACAAAATGACGCACAATTGAACAGAAATGAACAAAATAGTCAAGATATTCAACCAATGTAAGTAAAATAAAGGAACAAAAATGGTCAAAATCAAATTGACAAAGCTGCATTTTAAAAAAAACCCAAAAGGAACAAAAATGAACACAAGTCGATTATTTTCCTTTTTGGAGAAAATGAACAAAATGAGCAACAAAATAATTAAAAATTGAGCAGAAAGTACAAAATCACCCAATAAAAATGAATGTAAATGAACATATCTGTAAAGGAAGGAAAACCACACGCCTTGGAATGTAAACAAAAAATGATGGAATGAAAAATGTCAAAAAGCATAAAGTCTCAAAATGCCAAAGATTAATCTAATGCTGCATATGATATCTTACCTTATGGGACTTGAGAGGTTTTGTGTGATTTAAATATAATACAAATCTCAGTTCAAATGAAACTGAGACATTGTGTAAAACGTAAATTTAAAAAATACAATGATGTGCAAATTATTTCAAGCCATATTCAACTGAATACACTACAAATATATAATACTTAATGTTCCAACTGATAAACCTTTTTTTTTGGCAATAATTCTATCATCTTTAATTTGATTTGATTTTGTTTTGCAACACCTTCCAGAAGAGCTGGGACAGAGTCGAGGAATGCTCACAAACACCTGTTTGGAGCATTTAACAGGTGAACAGGTGAACCGGAAACACGTGAGTGTCGGGATCGAGCATAAAAAGGAGCATTCCCAAAAAGCTCAGCCAGTCACGAGCCAGGACGGGGTGAGGTTCATCGCTTTGTGACCAACTGTGTCCGCAAAGCGTCCAACAGTTTAAGAACAATGTTTCTCAGTGTACAACTGCAAGGAATTTGTTGATTTCATCATCTACAGTCCATAATATCATCAAAAGATTCAGATAATCTAGAGAAATATTTCCAAGTAAGAATGTCCAGGACCCTGGATCCCTCAGATGGCACGACATTAAACATCACTGGAACTGGGAGTAATAATAATAACATAAATAACAAAAATAAAATGAATAGTAATCCATTAAAAGCATTGTTAGTAATATCCGGGATGACCCTGACTCCCACCCTGTTGAAACTGGTTCCTCTTATTGTCTTGCTCTTTCATGATAATGACTATAACAGATGACAAGCTGCATTTTGATCGTATTTGATCATCGTTAACACCTCCGTCTCGAAGCGCTGCTTTCGCTCACAGCTGCTCTTAAAACTGTTTACCTGTGTCGATAAACTGACAGAGGCTGAAACCCCCAACCCCTAAAACGTTTCCACACACAAAAATAGCCCAGCGACCCTGGCTGAGGAACAGCACATGTGAGGAGGTGACGTCATGCAGGTGGTTTGAGTTTGCTTCCAATTTGGGTCATCACGGAAAGAGAAAATACAGTTGAATGGCCTTTAAAGTTCCAATAACTCAGACACAGATGAGGAGGAAAGTCAACATTAGCCATATATATTAACTAACAAAAAGTACACAACTACACAGTACTACATGGGCAGTGATTTTATATGAAAAGGCATCAAATGTCTTTTATTACAAATCAGGTTAAGAGCAGAGGTGGGTAATACTCAAGTACATTTACTCCTTTACTGGAGAAGTTACTCAGTTACATTCATAGTGGGAAAAAATGTACTTTTAGTCGGTTACAGCTGGTGACACTTCAAGGAGTAGGATTAAAATGAACTAAAAAAACCCATGAAATCCAACAAGTGAGGACAAAATTAACAAAATAATCAAGTTCAGAGGAATGAACACACAAATGAAAGAAAATGAATGAAGGTAATGGAAAAGTAATGAAGTAACTTAACAAGACTGGTTAAAATATCCTATAAAAAGAACTAAAAGTAACAAAATGCATAAAAATGAGCAAAATGAAGAAAAAGATCAAAATAGTGAGCAAAAATGAGTGAAATAATCAAGAAAATTGATAAAACAATGCAATATAAAAACACTGAAAAAACAAAAACCAACCCACAACAAAATTTTAAAAAGAAATTATTCAAATTATTGTAAAATTCTGCATCGTTAAGGAACTCACTACTTCAGTAGTTTTTTGAGACAAAATACTGTACTTATGTTTATGAGTACTTCAAATTGAGCCATTAATCTTATGTAGCAACAGTACCTTTAAATTAAATTTAAAATGAACAAAATCTGAAGCAAAATGAACAAGCCAGTCAAGAAAATCAACCAAATTAGATGCAAAAAAAAAAAAATGAACAAAAAGGAGCAAAGCAATAAGAACGAAAAACAAGAACAATGAAGAAAATGGAACAAAATAGATTCACTAAGAAAAGTGAGAAAAAAATAAATAACCAAGAAAAATTAACAAAAACAACCAAAACCAAAAGTTTGGTTGTTTTAAAATTAACGGCAATGTAGTTCCACAAATTAAAGACGCAGTATTTGCAGCAGCAAGTACAATTTGGTCTTGTTTAGACCACTGTAATACAAAAAAATACTTTTCAAATTGCATGGTTGATTCTAACGTTTGCTCTTATACATTTTCAAACAGCAAAAGTACTTCTACTCCTGTACATGTATTTGAGTAGTTTGTTCAATAGATGTACTTCAGAGAACAGTTGTTGTGCAGAATACTTTGTACTCTTAGTTACATTTGCGATGAAAAAATTTGCTTTCACTCAGTTATATTTGGTCACAGCTCAAAGAGTAGGAGTGAAAAGGTTGTAAAGGTTTAAAATACTTAAAATAAAAAACAACAACAAAAATCAAGTAAATTCTTAACATGAATCATCTAAGCAACAAAATGAGCAAGACTTTTCAAACCTAATCAAAAAATTAACAAAAAGAACACAATAAGCAAGGAAATGGACGTAAAATGAAGAAAACTGAGCATAAGCAACATGATGAAGAAAATATGGAAATAAATTTCACAAAATAAGTAACAAAATGAGCAACAGTGACAAACAATATAAAAACACAACAAAATCAGCAACATTGACCAAAAAACACAAATTGAGTCACTATAGTCAGAAAATAACAGTACTTTTACTTGAGTACTGTTTCTGTGTATTTGACCCGCCGCTGTCAAATAGTAACTAAGGCATAATTCTGACATTTCCAACCACTACCTTGCTTAAAATAAGTGACATTATTTTACAGCGTTTTTGGAAGTAACACAAGTCTGAAAATGTCATCTAATCATAAAAGTATAAAATATAGATGTTTTTAAAAATTCATGCGTGAAAACGTCTAAATAACATCGGCGAACAGAACTTGTTGTGGTTGGTTGAAGTGTAGCCGTGGTCTGGCCACACAGCTGCAGTAGCATATCCAACAGTGATATTTGAGCCTGTGTGGTGAAAGCTGAGCTTATTTACTGCGCTCGAGACGAGTTGAGAGGTGATATTTCAGCAAAATGTCCCCAGTTTGTGCACAGAGTGAAGATTACATCAACTAAGAAAGAAATGGGATCTGATAAGAATAACTGAACTGACAGCAAACTCTGCAAACTTATTGAGCTGTCTCGCTGAGATAGTCCCACTTACTGAGGAAAATGCACAGTAATGACGGTTTAAAGCCACATGAATAACAAACAATGGCGACGGTTCAAGAGAGAATAAAGAAGCATGTCTATGGTCCCAAATTTCTATATAGTAGAGAAAAGTACGTCTGTCTGAAGCCTCTTTTCTCCTTATTGGGTTGACCAATCGCTTTTCCCTGGGGTCTGCAGCTCCAGGGCAAGACGTGGCTCTTTAGCTTCTCACCAGTGGCTCCTGTGGCTTTGTGAAATCAAAATGGGCAAAATAAGCACTAAATCGACAAAAAAGAAGAAAAATGAAGTCCAAAATGAACAAAACTAAGGAAAAACCGACACCAATTATCTACAAAATGAACAAAATAATCAAGAAAATAGAGAAGAATAATGATCTAATGCATTTCTTCTTCTTCTTTTCCTTTGGGCTGTTCCCTTCAGGCGTCGCCACAGCCAATCATCTGCCTCCATCTCACCCTGTTCTCTGCATTTTTTTCTCTCACACCAACTACCTTCATGTCCTCCTTCACCACATCCATAAATCTCCTCTTTGGTCTTC
>JAQQAE010022874.1:0-10164 GCA_029823295.1 Pseudamia nigra
AACACTTTTTCACATTGTCATTATGGGGTGTTGTGTGTAGAATTTTGAGGGAAAAAATGAATTTAATCCATTTTGGAGTAAGGCTGTAACAGAAAAAAATTGTGGAAAAAGTGAAGCGCTATGAATACTTTCAGGATGCACCGTACCTGATTCCAAGTGCTAATGGTAGGTTTTCATGGTCAAAAAAATATTAATTTTGGGTTGGAATGTAAACTTCACCTTTAACACTAGTTACACTGTTAAAAGTTCACAAATTCCTGGTCTTTTGTTACAGATGCAGCCTAACCTTATATAATGTTTTTATCAAGTCTTCAAAGGCACAATAAACTACTTAATAACTTCCTCCGTCAGAGACAATGCCAGTAGGAGGCTGTAACTGCATCCTGCACCTTCTTTTTTCCTTCCTATTTTGGCCATTTCAAATGGCCATGAACTCATTTTGCCTTCAGACGTGCTCAGCCTACATGTTGCACATCTTGTTTGCTTTGACTCTACTGAGCCTTTAAAGGTTTTTACTACAATGGCACTCAGTCTAACCGGCTCCAGGGATGCTTAAATAAGATTGTGTCTGTTGATAAATGTGACTTCCCATAGGAGCTGTCCATTTGTCTCTTTTTCAATTTGCTCCCTTGGTTCGAAAGTGCAGATGGGGACCAGTAGTGACCACAAAAACATACTGCGTTTGAAATGTTAGCATTATAGTTGGTGACATGGAGGACTTACGTGTATAGGTGTCTGTTGTCTCACTACAGCGCCTGTGGGGGTACACTCTTTGAACAAGATTGGCAATCTTTGATCTGTCCAGATGGAGCCGATAGGGAGGTCAGAGGGTTTATATATTTTTAGCCCAAGTTAAAGATGGGGAGAGAGGGGAGTCACACAGAGGGGCAAATCAATATTAAGGTTTAATATGTTAATGATAAAAAAGAAAACCACACTTTTAACCACCAGGAGCATTGTATTTACGCTTGAGCAGCACACCTTTATGGTCAGAGGGATATACAGCCCATATCTAAGTTCATACTATCATCAGAGTAAAAGGCTCCCAAGGAGGTAAATCTGTCCATCCAGCCTCCTCTCACTTTACCTTTGAGGTCACTTTTATGAGTAAAACCTCACGTCCTGACCCGGCTCAGTTTTCCTCCCTGGCTGAAAATTACCTGGGTGAGGGAGTGACTCCGGGCCAAATCTCAGGTGATGGATTCTCTGTGAAAAAGGGGGCCAGATTGTGATAGATGGGCAGGTCCCACAGCCATTTCTCAGCTGCCTCCACCAGCTGGGCTACCCATGGTAATGGCCTCTACAGGACACTGCAGCACGCTGCTTTTTATATTCGCAAAACAGAGAAGTTGTCAGGTTCATGCCAAAGTCAACATTTAAGTCACCTCTACATGACAGTAAGGTGTGGAAAAGATAATGGATACTTATTGAAAAAGCATGTTTCACAGACACTGAAATTCAACAATACTGTACATCAAAAGTCAATGGTTCTTGTTTCTGTGTGAAACAAGAAGTGCATATAATAAAATGTGTATAAACTTGCTTTATTGTAGTCATTTCACCATTGTTTTAGGTTTTATAGTTGATTAAAAATGTGGATATTAATTTAATTGTTTGTGTGGGTGCTGCAATGTAGCAGCTGTAGTGGATAAATAGAGTTCTGTTTATATTAACCATTCAGGCATGAATTATTTAAAAAGGGGATATGACCAGTGTTAATTTTGACAAGAAATTTTAATTTTGTTTTAGTCTTAGTGTTTTGACTAAAATTAATCTTAGTTTTAGTCAAGATTTAGTTATCTGATTGGTTTTAATTTCAGTCTACTTTTAGTCACCAAAAATAATAATGAAATAATAATAAATAATATTTTAGTCAACTAAATCTATCACTGATTTAGTTGTCTAAAATTACTACTTTTTTGATTTATACTTATAACTAAAGGAAATTCCACCTGCTCTGTAGAACTTAACAGAACCTCTGCAATGTTCTGCTGGGATGTTTTTGCTTTTTTGCACTTTGTTCATTGTTTTCATCAGTAACTAATGCAACTTGTTTCAAAATGTTTAAAGACTTATATTTCTACATTGACACTGACTTTCAAGCAGTAAATACTAAAGAATTTGGCAGCAAGGTGGCTAAAATGTAACATAACATTTCATCACTCGTTCCTTGATAGAATGTTATGTCATGATATCACGCAGATACTGTCACATTTCACAAGACACTAATCTAATAATATCCTCACATTTTAACAAGTAAAACATCATGAAATATACATAAATATCAGCATTAATCACATTTTTATCATGACAGTAACATAACGTTATGTGTTTCTAACGTGACAAAGGTGACACTTTATTTTACTCAACTCGCCAATAAATCACTTCATCACATTTTAAGGCGACAACAATGTTGGTGCGCTGCAGTTTTTATACAATTTTATTTCCCCTCACTGCTAAACAATATTTAAATTAATGCCACTTATTTTGAGCAAGGTAGAGGCTGAAAATTGTTAAGTTATGTCCATTAGGGCAGGTCAGTTTAGTGAAATACATTCATACTTATACTTTAGTCAATACTTGATAATATATAAAAACAAAACTATAAATCAACCATGCAATTGGTAGAGTATTTCTGAATTATAGTGGTACAAGGGCAAATAATTAAGCACTTTTTATGTCATTAACTATCCTGCCAAAGCAAAGTGCAATAATGTAGCAAACAATGAACCAGAGAAAAAAAAAGTACCTGAAAGTTTTGTTCTTTGTTGTTTTTGTTATTTGTCATTGTCTTTTGACCCGTCTCAACTGTATTTTTGCATCTAATTTGGCTCATTTACTTTCTTATTTTGTTCATTTTTCTTCTTTTTTGTTCCATCCTTAGCAATTTTTAAATTGTTTTGCTCATTTTTTGAATTGTTCTTCTTTTTGCATCTAATTTGGTTCATTTTATTGGATGGTGTGTTCATTTTTATTCTGATTTTGTTCACCTTTATTAATTTCCCTCACTATTTTGCAACTTCTGCTTGTTAGCCTGCTCCTTTTTCCCTGATTATTAAGTCAAAATACTCACTGAGTCATTGCATTTTACTTTGCTTTTTGCCTTAATTTTGTAATTACTATAAATTTAATGTCAGCTCACTCTCAGTTTGCCTTTGTAAGGAAGTGAGGACACCATGCGTGACCCCGGGTTCTTCGTATTCAGCATGTGCATGATGACGAGGACTAGACACAGGGACAAATCACATCCCGTCAATAATCCACACAGGTGGTAAATAAGAAAACCACTGCTGCAAATTATTACTGGATTTGTAAATTACCATGTTGTGTTTTCTTTAAAATCATCTAAACTGCAAATGTTTTAACACATTTGCACTTTTGGGTTCTAAAAATGTTTATTCACAAGAAAGTATTACCTATCTCATATATTATCCAATTCCAGCAGCATTTAATATGAAAGTTAATTTTCCCCATGAAATATAAGTTCAGTGCATATTCCTTTAGCTTGCTTTTTGACTTTGTGACTTAAAATGAGTAATTTTCTGTTGTAAACTTAACTTTAGAGGTGCTGTGTCATCAAATAATCAGCCGCTAATTTGATAATCACTTAATGATTTGTGAGTTTTCGGTTAAAGAGGCAGGACATTTTTTTATTTCAGCTCCTTGAATGTGAAAATCTTATTATGGCCATTGAAATGCTGCAGAAACGGAGCAGTAAGGATTGGCAATTGTTGCCAAATCAAATTGCATTGGATTCTGTTGAAACAAATGTATGTATTGAATAGTGTAAAAGAAATAAAGGTTTTGTGACTTACCAATGACTACATTAAAGGTAATCAGTTTTTCACAGTAATGACCTCACTCTTGGACCAATGAACTTTTTCAAAACTGATGGAACTAAAGATCAATGTGTAATTAAGAGAATTAAGATAATTTACTCCACTTGATTTGCCTGTGTGGCTCACTTGTCACAGTCTCACTGTTATTTTCCCCTTCTCCCTCTCCTTTTCATCCACCCCCTGCCTTCAGAGGTAGAAAAATAGGGTTGCCGTTTGAGCGGCTTATCTATGGCAACATATGAGGAGAGCAGCCAGTGAAGTTCCAGGAGAATGTCTTGTTTTAATTGCTTCTTTAAAGCCTGAGCCGCTGCAGTGAAGGAGCGGGCATGTCTGCAAAATACTGTAGCATGGAGCCTCCATCGTATCCTGTGGGAAACAGCGGGACTCTCCTTACACTCACAAAGAGCTTATTCAAAGGTGTTCACAAGTTGTTCCACAACCACTATAACACCAAGTGTGTTTTTTATGGCTTAAAGTTCTTAGAAAAATTATAATAAGTTGCATAAGAAGGAAGAACCCATAAGTAGTCAGATTTTGTTGAACAGAATGACCGTATATATTTCAAAAGATGAACCTATCTGGTACGGTGTGGATATTTTCGGCTCCGAAAGTATTTGTTCATACCAACATTTCCTAAAAAAGTTTGTCATCACAGTGGATTTTCACTTTCCAAAGCCCAGAACGTTGCACTGATGTCTTTAAACAGGATGCTGTGGATTCAGACACACAGCATAGTGATTCCGAGTTGGTGAGAATAAAGTCAGAGCGGGAGTGAACATCTTTAGTGATGATGGCTCCCTGGGGCTTTATGTATCAGTGGCTGCTCTGCTTAAGTCAAACACACCTTTGAGTCACGTTAAACACACAAAGTAGATTATTTCCACAAATACTGTGCACATCTGCGGTTGTATTTCTATTAAAGCCACCGCAAGTGATGATTAATACAGACTGTGCTACTGTAGACTTAACCTTGAAAGAGCTGGTTACATAGCAATGATGTTGCAGTTAAATTAATGGAATAAACATCTTTCTTTGAATTCACACTTGATTTTCACTTGAGAAAGACTTAAAGCATGTGACATTTTCACCTTAAATAATTTATAACAAAACTTATGTGATGGGTTTTGACCTGCATGTGCACTTAATTTGCATCAAATGTTTCCCACAATGTCACACTTCAGAGAAATCTGTACATTTATGCACTGTAGCATCACATTTAATTTAGTTGCCTGTCTACAGTGTCACATCCCCCTTAAGAACATTGACATTTAGCAGTACCTGTAGCTACTCCAGGATGATGAAATGACGCAATATGCCACTATATGTAATGTAATGTAAATAAAATATTAGCACATGAACTGATTTAAGCTCTTTCATAACCCTTGAAAAGATGAACCAAATTGACCAAGAGTTGCTCCTGCAAATACCTGCAGGCTCTCCCACTTTAAGGATATTTATTATTTTGCAGAGATGTGTGCATATGGAGCATCTCACAAACACAAAGCAATTGTCAACCTTCTATAATATATTGTGTTTATGACAGACCACCAAACAAGCCATGATAAACAGACAAGCAGGTCTGACACATGTTATACCTGTTCAAATGTAAATAAAAACAAAACACAATGATTTGTGAGTCTCATAGACCCATATTTTATTGCCAACAGAACAGAAAAAAACAAATCAGATGTTAAAACTGAGCCATTTTACCATTTCATGGAAAATATTTGCTCCTTTTGAATTTGGTGGCATCTCAAAAAAATTTGGAGCAGGGTCAACCAAAGACTGGAAAAATAATTGGCACAAATCTAAGACAACTGGAGGAGCATTTGGCAGCTAATTAGGTTAACTTGTAACAGGTCAGTAACAGGACTGGGTATAAAAAGAGCATTTTAGAGAAACAGAGCCTCTCAGATGCGAAGATGGGCAGAGGTTCACAAATCTGTGATAAACTGCATCCAAACATCGTGGAACAATTTAAGGAAAATCCTCAATATTAAATTGTGAAGACTTTGAAAATCCCACCATCTACAGTGTATAATATCAAAAAATTCAGAGAATCAGGAGAAAGGCCAACAGTCCAAACTGGACGTATTACACTGCCTGGCCAAAAAAAAGGTCACCACCTGGATTTAACTAAGCAAACAGGTACATGGGTGATTATGTTTCAGCTGGCAACAAATGATGTAAGGGTAGTGGGGAACCATCAACTTCGAAGAAAAAATGTGGTTGGAAAAAAAATCTTGAATGATCATGAGCGGTAATCACTTAAATGTGTGGTGAAACCAAATTGTAAAAATACAGTAGAACTCAAGACTATGTTTAATAGTGAAAGTAAAAGCATTTCTTTTCATGTGCTGTTGAAGACTTTGCACAGTGTCCGACTCTAACATCATCAATTCAAGATATTGGCAAAAAATGAACGTAACTCTGGATGTAAATAAATGTTGAGACACTGCAAAAGCTTATTGAATCAATGTAATCAAAGCAAAAGGCAGAACAACAAAATATTAGTGTGTGACTTTTTTTTTTTGGCCAGGCAGTGTAAATAGTTATCAAATTATTGTACATATGGCATTAATGATCATACACTGTATAGATACAAAACAATTATTGCTAACACAAATGAAAAAGAATCTGTATGAGAGCTGTGTATACAAATGTGAATAAATCTGCAATGTTACGAAGATGTTTGGGTAAAAGACAAATGGACAACAAAAGTTTAGCTTTTACACAGTATGATCCAATTAGAAATTGAATCATATGAATCTCTTTCCCATGGAAGCCAGTCACACATTAACCAGAAAATCACCTCCATTCTTCGCTCGCGGTGACACTCGGGCTTCATGTCTGCAAGGCCTTGACTTTCCAAAACCACTGTGCAGAGAGTGGATGTTGTCACATCCTCAGATGTTTATTAGTCTGTCGGGGTCACGGCTCAGTTCAGCTGAGACAACTTAACTGTCGAGTGCGTCAATCCACCTCCTTCAGGTCGGACCATAGGAATGACCTAGTAGCCCGTCTCAGACTCAAATTTCACAGCAATAAGGTCAAAGTCAAGTCTCAACACTGTAAATTTGAGGTTTCACTACTTATTTTAGTCCTGCTAGAGAAAAACATATACATATATGAATACAATCCCCGATTCCAATAAAGTTGGGAAGTTGTGTACAACACAGATAAAGCCAAAATATAGTGATTTTCCTTTTCAACCTACATTGAATTGAATACACTATTAAAACAAGATATTTAATTATCAAACTGATCAAATTTATCGTGTTTTTTTTGTGAAAATACTCACTCAATTTGAATTTGATAACTGCAGTAAATTCCAGAGGACCTGGGGCATGTTTGCCATTTCTTTTTAACAACACTTAGGAACTGAGGACACAAGATGTTGAAGCTTTGTCGGTGGAATTCTATCCCGTTCTTGTTTCATGTGTGACTTCAGTTGAGAGACAGGGGTGGACAACAGGGGGGCCAGTCTAGTACCCACACTTTTTCACTATCAAGCCACGCTGTAACACGTGCAGAATGTGTCTTGGCATTGTCTTGCTGAAATAAGCCTGAAAAAGACATTTCTTGGATGGGAGCATATGTTACCAAAACCTGTTTGCACCTTTTCCTTTTAACATTAATGGTGCCTTTTCAGATGTGCAAGTCATGCATTGGGGGCACTAACACACCCCCATACCATCACAGATGCTGGCTTTTGAACCGATTAGTGTTTTTTTAGCCCAGAGTGCACAATTTGAAATGTGGACTCATCAGGTCACAGCACACATTTACAATTTGTCAGATGAGCTCGTGTCCAGAGAACCCGTCATTGTACTGTGTTTTACACAATGTTCCATCTTCATTAGAACTGAGGTTTGCACATTGACTCTTTTCCCCAGGGTAATTTTCTCAATTGGCTGCTTGGTGTATATCACTCTCATGCTCATACATTTATCTACATTTGACAGATGAAAGAACAGGAATGATGAGATCTTTAGTGGCCATTTGTTTGAACGTTTTTCTTTAAATGTGCAACTCCTCCAGGTCAAAGTCAAGACACAAAAGCAAGCAGGCGATCATATGAAAAAGTCACCCTGTGATGTTACCGATACGAGCACTTGCCCTTCAGATGGAACCAATGTTCACTGTAGCATGCATGAAAAACCAATGTTCCAGTGGCCATGGGCACATCTTTATATGCAACATGCATTATTAATTGATTTTCCATTCTGAGTTTGTCTAATTTCTAATTGGTGGTTTTTAGATTCTCTGCAGTGGGGATTATATGGTTTATTGACCTGATGAGAACAAGCTTTTTTAATAACATTCACGTCCTTGAGGTTTTTAACAGTTTATAACAAAGGATGACACTAAAATTCCGGGTGGTATCAGATGCTTTTGATTGAGATCTACACTGGAAACATGTCTGCTGCCGTGCTTCTTAAAGCTGACTTATCTTGGCAAGCTGACTGTTATCCGGTCATTCTTGTTAAGTGTATTGCCATTGTGCAGTGTGAACGAGTGTGTCCGTCTGATACAGTATCAGAGCTTACTCGTTCATATCACTGTTAAGTAGCCAGAGAGGTAACAGGAGTGGGAGACGTATCCAGCTCAGTGGGTTCAATCTGTCCTCATTGGGCTCACGCCGAACAAATAGCAAACACACACACGGCTCACGCAACACACGCAACACACACATAAATAGGAGTATCAGGTGACGACTGCTGAATTATGAAGAATGCCTGAGAAGTGGCAACCAGATTCTTCCACGTCTTTGCAGGACACGTCAATATTAATGATCCAGAGACAGTGACATGAAGAAAAAGACAGCAGAGACAGTTGAACAAGGGGTGGCAGAATTTTGTTTTGGTCCAGATTGAGTAAAGTGGTTTTTATAAGTGAGCCTTGCAGACACCTCAATGTGATGCCAATACAATAATTATCAAGAAGACAGAGACGTCAAACTGTCTCATTAACTTAAGCAAAGTGTAAAGTATCTTACATCAGAATTGTTTCAAAGTTCCTATCACTGACATCGGTGTCCACCCTGCAGCTGGAGCCGAGCCAACTCATCAGTTTACTAAGAAGATAGGAACTAATTGCTAATTAATGAATAGTTAATTATGACCTAATAACTCACTCCAAGACTCCTAATTTGACCAATACCAAATGCTCTCCGAATGCTTTTGTAATGTAATGTGTCATGTAACAGTATGCTAAATGTTTGTCGAGGTTTTTTTGTATGTACCCATAATTGTGCTCACCCCTGGAACTTAGTTTTGGATAATGCTCTTTTTTTCCCTCTCTTTCTGTCCCTGAATGTTTCCCTCCCCGCCCCACTTTTTCTTCACCATAGCAGCACAACTCTTCCCCTCTGGGGATTAATACAGTATTTTTGATTTCTTTAGGTGTGATACACCCCTGGCCCGGATTGACATGTGAGTAAGGATGTACTTACATTGGCATGACATTAAAGTCATATGTGATGGTGCCAGCAATGACAAACTCAAGGTCCAGCAGCAGCACAGGCTCAAAGAGCTGAACACAGTGAGAGAGAATGAAGGCTAGGAAGAGGGCACTGGAAACTCTCTGCTCTCACAAAAGAAAAAGAGCCAAGGTTTCATAGATGAACTCTATAATAATTATACCTGTTGGAATCATTTAATGATCATGATGATGATCTGAATCAGTGTTTTAAAATGTTAAATTAAAAAGCATATACTGTTTCAGTGATTTAAAGATGAAAAGAAATGGACCAGAGTTGATGGCAAGGACTAAAACATTTCTTCATTCACTGTTTCTTAAATGAAACTCATAATATTTCAGTAATTGTACAGTGAAAAATCATGAATACTGTTATATGATGAAGCAGTAGCAGATAACATTGATAGTGGTTTCAGTGTTTTTACATTGACATATTGAATATTGTGTATTGTTTCAGGTAGTTCATTTCAGTATTTGATTTGAAAGTAATCAGAGTAGTTGACTTCATGCTATTCAATAATTTCACCCAGATTTATGTTATTAAAGAATATTTAGGGTTAGAGTGTGAAATACATTTTACAAAGTTACAAGATGTTTAGTGGTGTTTGTTCATTGTTTTTAATACTGAGGAATGAAAATTACTGTACACTAAATCAAGGTACCAATATTTAGCTGAAAACTCTAGATATCACCAGAATGCACCATATGTCATTTTTGTAAAAATTTTGATACAACAGACATGGACAAAATTGTTGGTCCCCTCCGTTAATGACAGAAAAACCCACAATGGTCACAGAAATAACTTGAATCTGACAAAAGTAATAATAAATTAAAAAATTATGAA
>JAQQAE010022875.1:0-10164 GCA_029823295.1 Pseudamia nigra
CTGACTTGAGCGAAGGCAGGGTACACCCTGGATGAGTCGCCAGTTCATCGCAGGGCTGACACATAGAGACAGACTTTATTATTTCTTAATTTTGTTAATTTTTGTTTGTTGTGGATTATTTTGTTCATTATTATTTTTTGCATCATCTGGACTGTTTTTTGATTTTTTTGTCATTTTCTTGCTTATTTTGGTTATTTTGTTTCTTATATTGCTCATTTTTGTACATTTCCTGCCTTATTTTGTCTCTTATTTTCACATTATTGCACATTTTCTTGATTATTTTGTTCATTTTGTTTTTTTATTTTGCTAATTGTTGTACATTTTCCAGATTATTTTGTTCATCTTCTTTCTTATTTTCATGTTAGATTTTTATGTTTATTTTGCTCATTTTTGTACACTTTCTTCATTAGATTTCTCATTTGGTTTTGTAATTTTGATCGGTTGTACCGACTGTCTTGTTCAGTTTGTTCATTTTTGTTCATTTCTCTTCAATGTCTTGGTTGTTTTTGTGAATTTTGCTTCATTTCGTCTCTTATTTTTTCATTTTTGTATCTTTTCTTTATTATTTAGCTCATTTTGTTTTAAATTATGTTCCTTTTTGTTTGCATTTTCATGTTATTTGTGCTCTTTACTTCATGTTGTTTATTTTGTAAGTTTTTGTACCTTTTCTTCATTATTTAATTCTTTTTTTGTTCATTGCCTACTGTATTTTTTTGTTAATTTACTTAACTTTTCTCTTCATTTTTGTAGTTATTTTGTCCGTTTTGTGTGTTATTTTTTTCCTGTTTGCTCATTTTCTTGATTATTTGGTTAATTTTTGTTCATCATCTTAATTATTTTTTCACTGTCCTGCCATTTGTTCATTTTCTTATTTATTCTGTTCATTGTGTTTCTTAATTTGATCATTTTTTTGATCTATTTTGTTGATTTTTGGCCATTTTGCTTCTAATTTTGATGATTATTTTCTTTCTTATTTGCGGTATCTTCAGTCCAAAGCGTGGGAAACGCCACAGAGGGCAAATGTGACACCTTTTTTTCCCCCTGAAACCTGAAACATAACTTACTCGAGACCCAGACATCACATGACCCAGTCCAGTCTCACCTTTTCTGTCACAAATAGGAAACACAGGACTCATCCTGTCTGTCAGTGAATGTCCCATCCCATCCTGCGCCCTTGATCGTCATGGGATGCCGTCTCTGGCCCAAAACAGGAAGTAACTCGACCACCCCGGTTACATTTGCCTCCCTGACCCCTTGTGGCCGCCCCACCCCACCTCTCTTCTTCAGCGCAATTGGAAGGAAGGGAGAGCTCACGGGGAAGAAGTGAATGTTGATGCTTTAGGAAATGAATTTCACTCACATCCTGCCCACCTGGACCCACTTCCTGTGTCTGATCAATGGCCAATCATGTTCAGTTGTGTCAGGTCATGTCTCTTGCTGTTTCCTCGTGAAGCTGCATGCAGAAGGGAGGGGGGGGTGGATAGGGACCCTCATTCATTGATGACGTTTCCCAGCCTCGCAGCGTTCAACCTCTGACCCCTGAACACACCGACAGCTGGGCCGTTGACATCGGATCCGTGTTTGGGTTGTGTCGGCTTTGTCCTGCTTGCCGCTGTGGGCGTGTAGCCAACTGAGACCGAGTGGCTAGAGTGAACCTTCATTTGTCTTCCTTGTGTCTTTGATTTCCCAGATCTTCCACGCCAACACGGATCCCGCCGAGGTTGTCCTCAACCGCGTCCCCCAGCCCGTCTTGGCCAGGTTCGTCCGGATTCGACCGCAGACTTGGAAGAACGGCATCGCCCTTCGGTTTGAGCTCTACGGATGCCAGATTACAGGTGGGTGTGTGTGGCCTTTGACTCCCACACAGGTGTTGAAACAACGAGAATGTCTTCCCGGTGTGTGCATTGTGTGTATGTGTGTGTACATAATGTCTTTCTTCACAAATCCTTCAGTGTTGCTGCTCATTCAAGCAGTCACTGTTGTAAAGACTGAAGAGGAAACTGAAGAGGAGAACTGTTGCTCAAGGGCGACAGTTAGAGACCAAACCAGTTTTTTCTACAAAGTTGTCAAAACACCTTGCTGTTCCTGTTTCCACACTCATAAATATCAACAACAGAGTTTTACTCAGCAATTTTCGGGTGATCTTTCACGGTAGACAGACATATAGACCCCAGTATAGGTGTAGATCTGGGGGGGGGTCAGTAAGATGAACATTTAGCCCCTGGTCACTTTCATTTTCTTGACTGATTAATTTATTTTTCTTTGTTTTCTACATTATTTTCTTCATTTTGTTGTTTATCTTTTTCATTTTTCTTTGTTGTGTTGGTTGTTTTCTTAATTTTCTTCATTAATTTGACCATTTTTCTTCATTTTCTCCATTATCTTCCTTTTTCTTCATTTTGTTGGTGATTTTGTCTTTTTTATTTTTCTTAATTTTTGGATGACTTTATTATTTTGTTGCTTATTTCCTCACTTTTTCCATTTTTCTTAGAGTTAGGATTGTTTTGTTCATTTTGTGGATAATTTTGGTCATTTTCAGATGTTAGAATTATTTATTCATTCTTTTGGTTTATTCTTTTTTGGATCATTTTGTTGCCTTTCTCCATCATATTGTTCTTTTTTGTGACTTTTCTGTCAATGTTTTGCTTAATTTTGTTCATTTTTTTTTTCTTTTCTTGGCCACAATGTTCATATTTTGAGACTTTTAGCTTAATATTATGCTTAATTTTCATATTTTTTTTATTGTATTCAGTAACAATGGACTTTGTTCATTCATTCATTCATTTGCAACTAAGTCAATAAAAGAGAAAAAAGGATCAGTAAAAAGCACAAGCAGACCACAAACATCATGTAAAAAGCAAACATATTAAGAAAAAAACATCTAGCTACATTAAACTCATATAAATTGAGATTTGGGGACTTCTTAGGGAGCTTTTTCTTTTTTCTACACATTAGTTATGTGTATTAAATAATAACGACACAGCTAGAATTTGAAGATGGCTACATGGATGTGTGTATCCTAGTTGCCTCCCCTCTTGGTCCAAATTAAAGGGAACTTTAACTCTCTTTTTCCTTCCACCGGTGTCATTTCCTTTCTCTGTCAGCTTCCGGAGGCTGGCTCTCTATCTCCCAGCTCCCCCCAGTTTCCCCCTCTGATGGTGTTAGATGCTTGTGTGATGTGTCCTTTTTGCTCCCAATGGAGAACTGAGCAGCAATCAATCATTCATGCCCCCCCGTTACATCAGAAACTGTGATTCACTGAAGTCACTATTAGCTCGTACAGTCCAGGTACACTCGCGTACAGGCGGCTGCTAAATATAGGAACTGACCTCAAAAGCGGGTCCTTTGAAATCTACACAGACACGACGCTTCCCGGGTTTTTATTCATTATTTACGTCTCCTGTTTTTGCGGTGACATAACAGCATGAAACTTTGATCCATGTTCTCTTAAAGCGTCAGCACAGCTAACTTCTCGCCAGCTCGCTCGCCTCATTCTCGCCACCCACCAACTTCCTCCATCCCTTTCCTTTCTCTCCACGGGAGGCTCCTGCTCAGCTGTCTCCGCCTCAAGTGTTCATCTTTCACTTCCTTTTCTTCCATTTCCATCTTGCCTCTCAGTCACTCAACCTTTCTCCTCCACTCCGCCACCCAACCCTGAATGACTTTCCTCTCCGAAGTTTCCCTCAAACATAAAAAGTGTGCAGCATAATGAGACGACATCTATCTGGCTCACAGTGTAGGTTTAGTATGACTTGATTTTCTGGATGAGTTTATAAGAGGGATGAAAAATGAGTAACGTAAGCAAGAAAATGAGCAAAAATAAGCAAAAAGAGAGCAATAAATGTCGTATAAACTGACATATCTGCATTTTTTTTCATTGAAAGTGAATTCACTCGTTAATTCTTGGTACACGAAGTCAACAAAATTAACAGGAATATGCATAGATTATCAACATAATGAAGAAAATGAACCCAATTGAGTAAAAAGGGAACAAAATAATGCCCCAAATGAGCAAAAATAGTCCACAAAATAAACAAAAATGAGCAAAATGAACAGTTTCATCAAATCATAAAGAAAATGAATCAAAATCATGTCCAGAGTGAACAAAATAATCCACAACGCAAACAAGTGAATCCACTTATTAATCCACTTATAATGACAAAAGTTATCACTGTAATCAACAAAACATACAAAAAATTTATAATGTAATCTACAATATGAATAAAATAATCCATAAAATGAAAAACAACAAAAATGAACAATATCTTTGAAAAAATGTAACAAATAATTAAGAAAATGAATTAAATTGAGAAAAAAGGGACAAAATCAACCCAAAGTGAACAAAATAATCCACCAAAAAAGCAATCATTTATAAAATACTGTACGATGTAAACAAAATAACCCACAAAATCAAAGAAACAAACAAAATAATTGACAAATCAACCAAAACTGAACAACATAAGTAAGGAAAAGGAACAAAATTACTCACAAAATTAATATAACAATCAACAAAATGGCCAAGAAAATTAAAAAAATAAATGAAATAATCAATAAAAATGCACATCATGAGAAGAAATGAGTAAAAATGAGAGTCATTATTGGTAAACGAGGCTTCCTAGAGATCCAAAAGTTAATAACATAGTGGGGTAAATGCACATTTAACTAAGAACGAGCTGGATGAATCCCACCCGTGCCCCCTGGAATGTATCCCCATGTACTGAGCAGAATATTGCCAATAGAAATGAGTGAAGAACATGTTGAAAGGACACTTGAATGTCTGAGTGTGCACCCGTTCAGCAGCAGACTGTACATCTGCTTTCATCTGGTTAATGGCAGTATAATTGCAGGTTGAACATCTTTTTCCCTCCCCCTCACACTAAACTCTTAATGCTTAGTGGCCAGTAGTGCAGTCCTGCGGTGAGGCTTAACAGCTCCCAGGTGGGAATATGTGTAACAGCGTGAGTGTGTGTGAGGTCGCAGCCCGAACGTCTCGATCATCCCCTCTCCATGCGGAGGTTAACGTGATCTCTGCCCTCGCCGCTTTTCATTCCAGATGCTCCGTGTTCAGACCTGCAGGGCCTGCTGTCCGGCCTGCTGCCCGATGCCCAGATCTCCGCCTCCTCCAGCAGGGACATGGTGTGGAGTCCCGGCAGCGCCCGTCTGGTGGCGAGTCGCTCCGGCTGGTTTCCAGCATCTGTGCAGCCCCTGGCCGGAGAGGAGTGGCTCCAGGTATTCATTTCACTGTTTTGTTTTGTTTTATTACACTTTTTGCATAAAGTTATACTGTATATTGACTGTGCTGTCAATATACAGCATAACCAACAATAATCCAACAAGCCTGGGGATTATTGTCATGATGAATCAAGAGGTGTGATATTATTTGTGGGATATGAAATGAGAAAAACAGTGTTATGGTTTTTTTTTCAGTATTCTCTTTGCTTTTTCATCTGACATTTACCTCAGCTGCATTAAAACAAGTGTTTATGTAAAGGTTTGTAGTGCAGGCACGAGGTACAAAAAGTGTTAAGATACGGGGTCTTTAACCTGCCTGGGGAGGTCAAACTATACTCTTTTGAAGCCGTGTCTCTCATAAAGGCCAAGGGCGTACGAACATGAACGAGGTATCGATTTGTGGTCAATGACATGCAGTCAGTGCAGGTCTATTCATGTTCACATCTCAACCAAACTGTAAGTCCAAACCTCACAGGATTCACGGTTCTATGCACCAAAGGGAAATGCTGCCAGTTGTTGCAAATTATTCACAATAAAACCTTTGTCAGCATTTATTCATGCTTATGTAACCATTTCCAAATTCAAAGCCGAGTAACATGAATAAATGCTACCTACTGTATTTTACAAACTCAGTGCTTTCTGTAATCATTTCAAATTAAAAGCCGAGTAGCAGAAAGTGTTGAGTTTCTATAATACAGTAGGAAACATTTAGTCATCCTTATGTAATCATTTCAAATTAAAAGCCCAGTAAGATAAGATAAGATAAGATAAGATAAGATAAGATAAGATAAGATAAAGTAGCATGAATAAATGTTACCTACTGTATTATATAAACTCAACATTTTCTGTTACTATTTCAAATTAAAAGCCCAGTAGCAGAAAGCATTGCGTTTGTATGATACAGGAGGTAACGTTTATTCATGCTCCTGTAACCATTTCAAATTAAAGGCCCAGTAGCTCAGTGGCTTATTTTAGCTTGACTGGACTCTGCTGGCTGATGGGAGTGTAATGCACTGTAACTTAATCACTGATGAAGAGTTGGGATTTTCACCAATTGTAAAAATCCAGAAATCCATCACAGTTTATATGACTTACAAAACCCACTACAGGTGGATTTTCACAATAAGGGACCTTTTTAAAGCGATCAAATAAAGCATATGTACCCAGTCAACCAATAAAGACCGATTGTGTACATTTCGATCAGTTTATTGATCAATACAAAATCCCTTACTCACTTTCTACAGGTGGATCTTGGCATCCCCAAGACAGTACGCGGCGTGATCACTCAGGGAGCGAGGGGAACTGACGCCGAAAGTGGAACGACCGCCGACAACCGGGCGTTTGTTCGGAAGTATAAAGTGGCGTACAGCCTGACGGGAAAAGACTGGAGTTTCATTATTGACAGCAAGACCAGCCTGCCCAAGGTAAGAGGAGTCCAGTAGTCAACCTCATATAGATGACATGACACCAATAGCATTACATTATAATTCTGATAAGTCAAGAAGTACTTGAATAAGAGTAACAAAGTATTTCATTACAAAACTACTCAAGTAATGAATAACTTTATATTCTGTAATTTAATATAAATTTATATACAAGTTATTCATGTACAGGTGTCAATGTAAAAGTGGCCATTCACGGTTTTTAATAAAGTGATAGATCCAGATCCAGGCAAATTTAAAAATATAGACTTAAGAAAAAAATGATGATGGCAAGATCATGCTCTGATTCAATTTTGCTGCTTATTTCATTCATATAATGTTCATCTACATTCATTTACTTGATTATTTTATTCATTTTTGTTGGTTTACTTGATCATTTGTTAATTATTTTTATTATTATTTTGTCATTTATTTTGTCCATTTTTGTTTATACTTTGATTTGGATCATTTTGATCTTATTTTTGTCTAATTTATTAATTTTTTGTTCATTTTGTTGCTCATTTTGTTGACTTCTGTTATTTATTTTGGCCCTCAATTTATTTTATTATTTTTGGTCATCTCTGCTAATGTTGTTGCTAATTTTTTGTTCATTTTTAAGATTATTTTATTACAGTATTTAGAATAATCTTTTTGTACTTTTTGTTTATTTATTATTTTCTTTATTTTTGCTCTATTTTGCTCAATTTGTTTTTGTTAAATTGTCTACTTTTTGTTCATTTTTGTGAATTCATTTGATTTTTTTTGTCAGTTTTGATCATTGCATTTTTTTATTTGTTATTTTTTTCATTGTCTTGCTATTTTGTTCATTTACTTAATTTTTTTTAGTAATCTCTGCTGACTGTGTTGTTTAATTCCAAATTTGTTTGTTGATTTTTTTACTATTTTGCTCATTTTTTCATTTAAGTTGTACTTTTTTTAGTTCATTTATTTGCTTTTTACCTTTTTGTAAATTTTTTGTTTTTTTTTGTGATTATTGCTCGTCGTTATTTAATTTGTTACCATTTTTTGAATTTTGTTCATTTTTGCTGATTTACTTGAAGATTTGTTCATTTTTCTTGCTTTGTTGATTTCACAGTGAATGCTCTTTATTTTTTAAAAGAAATACAAAGTCAGTGTAAAAATGCCACCTACTCACTGAGCTATGGCCAAATGTAACTTGAGTATAACTTTGTAAGAGTAAAAAGTATCCTGCAAAACCACTACATGCAGCCCACCTCTGCATTACACTTTGGATTTTGTGCAGATCTTTGAGGGGAACATGCACTACGACACCCCCGAGCTGCGTCACTTTGATGAGATTGTTGCCCAGTACGTCAGGTTGTATCCCGAGCGGTGGTCTCCGGCGGGGATCGGCATGAGAGTAGAGATCCTCGGCTGTGACCTTCCAGGTAAGACACTCACTGATGACAGGAAATGATTTTATATGCGGGAAAATACTCCAAATACTCCATTCCAAATTATTTCCCTACACTGTAATGAACTGAAGTGATCTAACCAGAAGTGAATAGACCTTGAGGAAGGCAGCGTATCAGAAATGTAAGGGTCCTATTAGATATGCATGAGATTCGTTAGTGTCTGCCAGAGGTGAAAAGAGCGTGAGTGTAAGCAGAGAGCAGGGAAGCGGTGGCACAGTGAAAGAAAGGCCTCAAAGGTTTTGGATTTGGAATTTTCACCTGGAAAATAAGAGCAGTGAATGCTCCAGTCAGCAGGGAGTGGCCAGGGCTCGGTTTAAAGGAATGTGTCCTTCGAGAGAGAGGGAGTTTGAATGAGCGAGGATTGGTTTGTATGCTTTCCGGTGTGGTCTGTTTTCCAGATGTGAGGTAGATGCTGCACTCATATGGACTCCAACAGCTTCCTCCTCCCTCCGGTCCATACTGACACACACATCCACACGTGTAGACACGACGCACATACCAAACAAACCGCAGGAAGCATTGCACATACATGTAAACTCTCCAGACACTCATAACTGCTATGGTGATCACACTAGTGGGACTGCAGGCTGAGGTGATTTATGAGTGTGTGTGTGTTTGCTCTGCTCTTTAGGATCGTCATCGTACATCGCTGTCACCACTTGCAAAGGCACAGATACACATATATTCACATGGATCACAATATAAATAGGAATAAGTTAATTTTATGTGACTATATATGTCTATTTCACAACAACTTAGAGGAAAACATGGCACTTTTTTCTCCAAAATTGTTGTTTCGGAATGTTGATCTGAACAGATTAAGTGTTCTCTATGGCCTCCATAGCAAAGTAAAGTCTTTAAAACCCTTCTTGGAGGAGATGGAAAATGCACAAGGAAGAAACAGGGCTGAGCTCACAAAAAGTTTTTAGATACAAAAGATGAAATGCAGTAATCCCTCGCTGTATTGTGGTTCACCTTTTGCGGATTCAGTGCATCGCGGGTTTTTATGGCGACCATATGCACTGTATTTTATATCACAGATTTTCGCATGCCTCTTAATACGTTGTGCTTGTGTTTTCTGTGAAACTTTTGTTTTATTTCAACCCCTGCAATGCCGCCCAAGCGTCCTTCATCTTCTAAGGCTTCTGGTAGTGAAGCCTAAGCAGCAAAGGAAGATGTTGACCACAGCAGATAAGTTGAAACTGTTAGATCTGCTGATACGGCGCCGCCGTCAGAAGAGCCGTAAAGCTGTCATCAGCTGTGCAGTATGTAAACAGCATCATCACCCTCATTGTCATCATTACTGTACCCCTCTCTGCTCTTACATGTTAGTCTCATAAAGTTACTGTGTTATCATGATTGTAATTATAAATATAATGTGTTATTATTATTATAGGTATTATTTTTGTACAGTACGTATAGGCTATTCCCAGTAAACTTACCTATCACACTCATATACAGTAGCTTTACACTTACGCGCTGTTATTAATAAATGGTGGGTTGTTAACCGTGCAAGGAGGGTTTATACACATAAAATAATAAAATAAATATGGTGCTGCTATTTTGCGGATTTTCACCCATCGTGGGGTGTTGCAGAACATAACACCTGCGATAAACAAGGAATTCCTGTACTATGTAAAAGGTGCAAAAAGACTAATGACGTGAAAGGTGCTGGGAGTGTTATCCCAAGCATTTGTCATGAAGGTTCCATTGCGACTTCTGTGAGTTTTTGATACAGTCGGTATAAGTATGGAAAAGTAAAAAACGAGCCACAAATTACAATAAAAATATAAATAAAAAGACCAAAAAAAAAGTGAAAAACATAAGATGCAAAAGAGGGGGGAAATGGCCAAATTGATGCAAAACAAGGGAAAAAAACAGAAAAACAGTTCTGAATATTATACTTTGTAATTATTTTTTCATTGTCATTATAACTAATAGTAGGATGCAGCAACATGTTCAGTTTACTATTTAGTTTCATATTTCTACCTTTTATACTTAAATACACTCAACAAAAATATAAACGCAACACTTTTGTTTTTGATCCCATTTTTCATGAGATGGACTCAAAGATC
>JAQQAE010022876.1:0-10164 GCA_029823295.1 Pseudamia nigra
ATCATAGGCAACATTTTTATATGATGCGTATGTGTTTGTCAAGCAGAACGTATCAAACCGGTTTATTTTGCTGTAACGTGTCTAAAATGTGCATCGGAATGAGGACACGAGGAGGGTCACTTTGCGGGTGGCCCCATGGCGCAGTCTTTCATAGATGGATCCCGGGAAACAGGTCTGGAAGTCTGGACACCGGCGTGACACAGGCTCTCCTCATGGCGCCTACACTTTCCTAAGAGCTCCTCGTATTTCTCCAGTAAGGCGTGGTACTGCTCATCCACCTCCCTGAGGATGGACATACCCCTTTTCCTCACACTGTTAGCGTGAAGGGCGTAACTCCCTCTCCGTCGGCCGGATGCGTCACGAGCCACAATAGCATTGAGGGCTGTGTCACTACAGCTTTTCCTCACAGGGCTGGATTCGGGTAAAGCCTCACCTCCGACACCTCCTCCGCCCTCCGCCTCCTCTCTCACACCTCCTCCCGTTTCCCCAACCTCCACTTCCAGGAAAGTGTCCGTCTCTGGAGTACTATTGAGGACAGTCTGAGTGAGAGTAACGCCATCGTCCTCACTGCTCAGCAGGAAAGTCCGAGCTCGACGTAGTTGCTGCAATTCCTGCAACTCTACTTCCAACTCCCGAACCCTGGCCTGGCAACTCTCAGCATCCTAAGAGGAAACAAACACACATTTACAAAACATTCCAAGTCCCTATTCATAATTGGCACAAATGTACGTAAAAGCGGGGGAACTCAGCTTCTTACCTGAACTCGTGTCTGTAGGCGGGAGAACTCTGACAGAAGAAGGTTGCACTCCTTCTCCACACCCTCTCTGCGGCTCCTCTCGGTCCGGATAGCGGCTCGCAGGGCCGACACTGCCTCCCTGAGGTGCTGGTTCTCTTCTTCAAAAGGCTGACGCTTCGCATCCACGGTAAAGCTCTCAGCTCTGCCCACGACAAATTCATCCTCATACCTGACACGAAAATAGCGGATAGTTACTGACACACACCTCAAAACTGGAGACAATGGATTTGTCCTACTGCGCGATATCACTGCCAGTGACGTTAAAAAAAAAAAACAATCCTGGCTCCAAATGGTAACCATTCAAAAAGTTGCAGGTTCTTCTCTAGAAATGCTAATTGAGAGGGGTGTGTTTGCTTCGAGCCCTGACAGCATCTCTTCCTAAACCCGGAAGCATCATGGAATCGATTAGCTGGGCTTTAAATGCAGGTGACGCGCTGTTTTCGAACAGGAAGACGGTTCTGGGGGAACCTGACTGTCCTCAAGGGACGCCGGCTGCCTGATATGTGAGGGATCCGTGGGACGCGTGGAGACGCTTTTCATCGAGGATGTGGAGGACATTTATCTATTCGGAACCATGATAACAGGATTTCTACTTATTGGCCTGGTCTATCGATCAATTAAGAGGACGGAGAAAGCTGTTCAAAGCCCTGCAAAGCTTTGTTTCCAAATTGACCAGTTGGGGCACTGGCAGTAAAATACAGGATGATTTCTGAGTTAAATCGAAGAGGGGGGAACATCATGGAGGTGCTAGGGTCCCTTTATGGACAGTTTTTTAGGTCTGGTAACAAAAATACAGAATTTAAATAATGAGGAGTCTAAATTCTTTTCTGCCTCTGAAGGTGACTGTCTTATCTTTGTTTTGCCTTCGACTCCCTTCGCTGACCTTGGAGCGCAGCTGCAAACCCCCCGGAGGAGATACTGTCAGAAAATGGGAGTTCCTGCTTATCACTACTCCAATGATTTGGGATAAAAACAAACTCTCATGGACGTGTGTCGTCGTGGCAACCGCCATGAAACTGTAACATCATGACCACGCAGGGGGGATGTGACTTGGGTTTCTTATCAGGACTGATAAGGCCACACAGACATCCAATGTGTCATTATTACACTCACACTACATGACCAAGGCTCTCTGAAAATTTGCTTTGTAAACGAATGTTGTGTTTAACTGTCTGCTAATTGTGCCTTGAGGTTTTTTTCTATGTGGCATAATTACCCTCCCTTTAGGAGCCTAGTTCTTGAACTGTCTTTTACTCTACTATCCTGCAGTCTGGTAATGTCACATTTTCTGCTCGACTCACCGGTCGAGTGTAGTACAAAAGTACCTGGTACCAGGTACTGTGGCCCAATAAAAACCCTAACAACCAAGTAGAGTTGAGTCGAGTGGGCACTAGTGTAATAGTTGTGTTTAGTATACTTTTTACCTTGGGGCTGTGCAAAGCTCTCTCAGACAAGGGAAGGAGTGGATGGTCTTGCGTCGCTCCCTCTTCTCCCTCCGGACTCGGAGCTGCTCCATGGAGCGAAGCTGCTCCACCTGGCCGGAGAGAGACTCCACCTGTTTCTGCAGAACATCAATGGTCCCTGTTAACCTGGTAAGAAAAAAAGCACAGGTTTAGGGCAGGAAGGTGCAGGGTAAAGGGACTGAGAAAGGACATCCCGTTGTTACCTTTCTATCTTTTGCTGTGAGGTCTTGCTGTCTATTACCAGGGTGTGGTTGGTGTTCTCTAGCTCTCTGGCAGTTCCATCTAGCTGCTCATACACTTTGGCATGCTGTTCGTTCATGTCCCGGAGAACCTCCAGCTGCTTGGACAGGTACTGTAAGATGGGCACACAGCAACATTATGGACTTTTGGATCTCTAAAATCATTTCAGAACTTAAAAGTAATCTCCCAATTTGTTCAAAAACAATGCTGGTGTTGTCGTTTTTGAACATTTTAGAATTTCTCATGTTTGTACTCAGTCTTGTCTGGGTCTCCAGCAAAGAGAATGTGGGATGTTATTTGATGACCACCCAGAAATGTGTGTATATGTATATATGACAAAATATACTGTATATCAAACTAAATATCTGGTCTATTGTTGGTCTTGAATTGGCCGCACATACAGAAACGCGACTAATCCCAACTCAACTCGATGAGTCCGGTCGTCTCGTACATGATTGAACGTACCTCGCACACAGCTGCAGATTGACACCACGACTCACGCCTGGTAACTGGCGCCATCTATCGACAGTAAACACTGATTGCGTTGTGACACACATGTCCAACAATGATAAAAGTTGCGACGTCGAGTCATGACCGCCGCACATCGCCGACACTGAGTCCTGGCGATTCAAAGTGTTGAATCGGCACGATTTCTGTCGGGACGACATTAAGACCACTGCGCATCAAGCCGATTCCCAGTTGAGTTGAGACGAGGTGAGTCACCGGCATTAGTCCCAACTCCTCAAAGTTTTGGTCATGGCGCCATTGCCTTTTACATGGTCTTGACTACGACACTGATACATGTCTATCTCATACCTCAATCTCCTGCACTTGCTCTTCATTAGTGATGTACATCTGCTGCAGTGAATCTTCCAGTTCCTTATTTCTCTCCAGCAGAGTTTTCCCAAGCTCTGCTGCAAGGTGGAGGTCTAGAAATTGGACACAAAGGAAGGAACAGATCAAAAAAAAAAAAAAAACCTAAAGGATGTAGAAAGGTGACAGTGGCTGTCAAATCAGACAGTACCGGAAAGTTAAACAGTCTAAAGAAGTGGAGAGGAAGGATGAAAGTAGACTACAATCTCCAGAAAAGGAGGACCGCAACTATAAAATTTAGATGAGCTGCTGTCATGATTAATTAAGCCCACTGTTCTATTTCCAGCGAGGGTATAACAGGGTCCGAAATAGAATGATTAAAAAGAGTCCATCACGTCATTCCGCTGTGCACGGAATCATTTCAATTACACAGAAAGGAGAGCAGGACGACAAAGAGACAGGACTGGTCTCGGCAGGCCCTCATGTCCCGGGGTTTGGAGGTCACAAATTTGTGCCAAGATTATATGGAATAGAACTAGACTGAAGTCCAGCGAGATGGGAGGCAGTGGCTCTGTCAGGCCCGGGCAGGTTTTTTTGACTTTAACGCCAAATAATTAGGCACTTCCAGTTGGTTTGTCAAGCCACGCTGGAAATGGACGCCAGAGGTCTTAAGTGAACAGTGTTGCTTTTTCTCGTCGATCAATAGAGGAAAAATCAATCAGAGATGGTTTATGTCAAGGATGTGAGCAAGTACTTGGTACATGGCAAAAGCACAGCGTGTTGAAGGACCAGGAAAACATGTGCTCACAATTTACTTCATGTTCTATATCAGTTCCTTCACAAAAAAGTAGTAAAACATAACACGGAAATAGCTATACAGACAAATCTGATTCATGAGGAGTATTAATGTAAAGGGATGCAGGCGGTATGAACATCGCATAATGTATCTACAGAAATCAAATCCAAACCAAATCCAATTTTTAGTCCTACTCAGTCAAATTTAGTTACACCTCAATGAGTAGGAGTAAAAAGGTTGAAATTAAAAAGCCTGAACAAAATTATTAAATTAAAAATAACGGTAATAATCAGTGAACAAAAATGAATGAAGTAAGCCACAAAATGAGCGCAAAATTCGCAAAGGGAACAAAATAAACAAGAAAATGAACAAAAGTGAACGAAATAGTCAATTAGAAAATTGACATAATAAGCAAAAAAACAAGAAAAAATGAAGGAAACAATCAAGTAAATTAACACAATGTAATCTAGAAATTGAACAAAACTATTGTTAGTACGAATTAGCAACAAAATTTGTAAAAACAGAAATTCCAATAAGTGAACAAAAATGAAATATCCAACAAAATTAGTAAAAGTGAACAAATTAAGGAATGACACTAGCAAAAGAAAAATTAAATAAGTTTAAAAAATGCACCATAAAACCAACAAACTGATAAAAAATTATTGAAAAAAAAATCAAGAAAATGAACAAAGCCTTTTTGAACCCACTATATTATGCTGTAATAGGTCTAACTCTTTGCAATTACTCACTATTTTTTACCTTTACTCAAGTACTCTTACTCGAGTTACTTCAATTGTAAAGTAACAGTACTCTTACTCGAGTACCATTTCTGTTTACTCTCCCCGACGCGGCTCATGTCTAAAACGTGGCGTGGAGACACTGTATTTACAAGTATGACATTTAAAGCTGTAACTTATTTATTTATTATTTATTTCATGCGGAGTAAAAAACAAATACAATCCGCTTTACATCTACGTTATGAATGAAAAGGAGCAGAAAGGAGAACAATCTTACACTTTCTTTAACAAAACAGTCGTAATTTTAAAATCAAATATGACTCCTGTTTAAATTTTTGATTTAAATGTTTGGTTGGATCAAATAAATCACAAAAAAAATGAGAATTTTGATTTGGACAATGATCTTCTTTTGCCTGCGTACACTACAAACCCCGGTGCAGCAGCGAACATTTGATTATTCTCGATTTATGTTTGAATTGAGTTCGACGGTTCATTTTTCGCCAAATGTCCACGACAACACGACTGAGTTAAGCCTTTAACAGGCGTTGTGACCGTGCGGTTGAGCTTTTTACTGTGATCAAATTGTTCATGTAAAACCTCAGTAAAATCAACGTGCGGCAGGAAAAGGGAGTAAAAATGAACAAAAATAATCCAAAAAATAAATACAAATGTAAACAAACTAATTAGAAAAATTAGTGGAAATGAACAGAACACAGTGGTACACCGGCTAACGAATGCTTCCGGTAACGAAAAATTCAGCTACCAAAAAAAAAAAAAAAAACATTGACCAAAAATTTGAACCAGCTAACGCTAAAAGTTGGGCTAATGCAAGCGATTAGACCTGGAAGTGAACTATCACCCGGATGTAAACAGTCAACACAATAACGTGAAAGCTCCCGCAGGATGAAATAGACCGAATGCTAACCATGAGTAGCTCGATGTCTATGCTAACAGTGCTGTGGCCTGGGTGTCAAGCTAACAACACTCCAGTGGTGTTAGCTGCCTCCGGAGCGCTGCTAGCTTACGACGGCAGAGGCTCCGGCTGGACCGAGACAGAGGCTCTCGGTCCTGCCACAGCCTCTGCCATTTAAGCTAACGGCGCTCTGTAGCCGGCTAACAGAGGCAGAGGCTCTCGGTCCAGCCGGAGCCTCTGCCGTTGTAAGCTAACGGCACTCCGGAGCCGGCTAACGCCACAATGCTCAACTGAGAGCCTCTGCCGTCGTAAGCTAACAGCGCTCCAGAGCTGGCTAACAAAACAGCCGGAGCTGCGTTGTTAGCTGTAGCTAACAACAGTAGCCGTAAACACACTGGAGCTGTGGTTAGAGCCGGCAGCTGTGTTTACAGTTATGGACGTGTGCAGTGTCCACGGACACACGACCAAGTCATAAGCCAAGGTAAGAACACATTTTAAATCATTTTTAGAACTCATTTGATGCATTCCATTTCAGATAATTAACATAACTTCCTTTTCAAATAATAATAATGAATAAATGTGCAGGTACGGGTGTGTTTACATACTTTATATGGGAGTTTGTCGTGGGTCCAGAACGGATTCATTGGTTTTACATGTGTCCCTATGGAAAAACTCGCTTCGGCTAATGAACGATTCGCCCAGTGAACGTGAAACTGGAACGGATTAAATTCGTTAGCTGCGGCACCACTGTACTCAAGAAAGTGAACAAAAATGAAGAAAATAATCAAGAAACTGAAAAAAATTGACAAACTACACGAGAAAATGCACAAGAATGAACCAGACAACCATAAAAACGAGAAAAGAATAAGCAACAATGTAAGTAACAAAAAAGCCAGATAATCAAGAAAAATGAAGAAAATAAACAACAAAATGAACAAAAAGTGACTGAAACGAAAGACGCGACAAAATGAACTTAAAATGAGTAAAGTGGTTGATTTGAACTTATTTTGTTAATTCTTTAACGGACTCCTGTGAACGACACCATCGGTCCATCAAAACCAACAAAATAAGCACCAGATCGAAATGAACAAAACATCCTAAAAATCAGCATAAGTAATAAAGATAATGAAATTAAACAACAATGACCCAAAGCCGGACTTTGAGACACAAAAAGAGCTGCGTATTTAATTTATTCAATCACCAAGAACGCGTAAGCAACATTTTGAATTCCACGCCACAAACACCGTGGCTGCAAATACATCCTCCTTCAATCACACGAGCTGAAAACTAAAATAACTAGAACAAGTGCATTCCTGAACATTTTCCCTTTGCACCTGGACTGTTAATGCACCTCCAACGCTGAGTCACTGTCGCCGATCCGTACGCTGACTCAGCAGTACGGACGGCGGCCCGAGAAAAAGCAGAGAGCGGGACGAACAGCCGTTGACGCTTCTCCGGCGCCGAGCCAGCTCTGTCGTCAGTAATGAAAAGTGATCAGCGGGACGGTTGCCAGGACACGAGCAACTCCTGCAGCATTTACCGAGTGCTGCAGCGGTGCAAAAAAAATAATAATAATAATAACAGCACATTGCATAGAAGCTTCTACGCATTTAACGTAGCTACGCAATATTGATGTACACTGCCTGGCCAAAAAAAAAAAGAAAAAAAAAAGGTCATGAGCCTCCCATTGGATCATTTCTGCATGTGTGATTATGTTTCAGCTGCAACAAGTGAGATAAGGATAGTGGGGAACCATCATCGTCGAAGAAAAAATGTGGTTGGAAAAAAATCTTTGACGTGCTGTTGGAGACTTTGCGCAGTGGAGGTTATTCAACATCAGCAAATGCAAAAAATACCTGCCGTGTTTTACGGTGATGCAAAAGGCTCGACGATTCTTAAGTTCAGTTAGCTGTGAGAATTTCCTGCTTGACGTGATTTAAACAGATTCTCACCATTATAAGCACGTTTTCACAAATTCCTGACGTCACATTTCTCTTGCGGTTCGTATCGTAGTTATGATCACAGGTGTAGTTTTCTGGGGTCGTAGTGGGATTCATTCCCCTCAGCATCAGTAAAATGCGCATTTGTTTTGTCAGTTTAGTATGAATTTTCATTTTGGTTCACGTTGTTTGTTATTTCATTCATTTCCTTCCGTATTTTCTCCGTTGCTTCATTCATTTTGATGCTTGTTTCGTTTCATCTGCTTCCGTATTTTGTTCACTTTCCTGATTGTCTTCTTCATTTGGTTGCCTGTTTTTGCCCATTTTGTTTATTTTATTGCTTTCTGGGCCATTTTTGTACATTTTCCTTCGCTTTCTTGATTATTTTTGTTCAATTTTGCTCATTCGCCATGACAGTTTTGTTTGTTTTTCCTCATTTTCCAGGTGATTTGGTTTACGTTTGTGCATTTTGTTGGCGACATTTTTCTATTTTGTTCCCTGTCTTGCTTATTGGGTTCATTTTTTTGTCCTTTTTTTAATTATTTCACTTATTTCTATTCATTTACTTGATTGTTTAATTATCGTTACTAATTTTCTTGATTGTATTGTTCATGTCAACTCATTTTCTTGCTTATTTTGCTTTGCTCATTTTACCCCAGTGGATAATTACATCTAAATTCAAACCTTTTTTTCAACGGCCGGGCGATAAAATGACAAAATGATGAAATGTCATTTTCAGCTCGTTTAGTAAAATGAAACTAGCTCTGGGTCAAAGCGTGAAAAATCCAACGTGATGAATAGAAACAGAAGGTGTGACACGATAAGTGCTGTCATGAAGAGCTTTCTGGTGTGGTTTTACAAATATATCATGTAACGGTTTTATTCCCAGCCTCCTCATGAATTTTATCTAGAAATGGGAATAAATTAGGCGCAAAAGGAAGAAAAAAGAACCAAAATAAAAAGAAAAAATTAAAAAATGAGCAAAACATTTTAAAAAATGAAGAAAAACAGGACAGAATAAGAAGAAAAATTAACAATATAAATACAATTGAATTGAATTGAACTGAATGATGCAAAATGAACACATGAAAGAAATGGTAATAAATTAGGCGCCAAAGGAAGAAAAAAGAACCAAAAGAAAAAGAAAAAATTTAAAGATGAGCAAAACATTTAAAAAATGAAGAAAAACAGGACAGAATAAGAAGAAAAATTAACAATATATGATGCAAAATGAACAAACCACAAAAAAATGGGAATAAATTAGATGCAAAAGGAAGAAAAAAGAACCAAAAATAAACACAATAAGAAGAAAAAGAAAAAAATGAGGAAAACAATCAAAAAAATGAAGAAAAAGAGAACAAAACCAGAAGAAAAATTTACAACATATGATGCAAAATGAAGAAACCACTGAAAAAATTGAAATATATTCAACGTAAAAAGAAGAAAACTTTTTTTAATAAAAAAATCCAACATGATCAATCAATCAATCAATCAATCAATCAATCAATCTTTATTTGTATAGAAGCAGAATGTGAGACACGCTAACTGCTGTCATAAACAGCTTTCTGGTGTGGTTTTACAAATACATCATGTAACTGTTTTATTCCCAGCCTCCTCATGAATTTTATCTATTTTACTTTAATAAAGTCACTGTCACTTTACACCATAGAATAGTCACGTCTTTGAAAATATCTGAATGTAATTCACAGATATGTCTTACTTACGTGGACTGTTGATTGTAACAGAACACTGACTGGTGATGTTTTGTCTGAAAAATGTGCTAAATCTTTGTCCTTCCTTGGAAAATGTGTAAAATGAGGGATATTTCTGATGTAAAATTGCCGTGAAAAGCCTTACGTCACCTCGGGGTTGTTGTCTTCTTGTCAAGTTTATAATAAAGCAAGATGTGATGTAAATGAATAAACTTCAAGCTAAAATTAGTGTGGAGGTCGTACTTGCAAATATCCACCTTCGGTTTGTCATTTTGGTGGGATCTTAAGTAAAAATATGTGACAGTAAAAACACAAAAATCTTAACTGAGTAGGTTAAAAATCCATATTTAGAGGAACATCCATTCCTCAGACACACTGTATTTCAGAATCCTTCAACATCTGATACAGGTAAAAAAAAAAAAAAACAAACACACTGGTCGTAAGCCATGTTTAATCATTTATATTGATCCGCCACGAATGATCGGCTACTCGCTAGTTTGACAACATATTTATATTTGGCACATATTTATACTGTCAGATATACTGTAGGTTCAATGTATCTGATATGCTCTTGTCAAATAAATAAAATTAATCAAATATAAGCTAAGGTAATCATGAAGATGAAAATGCGATGAAGTAAATTTTCTTATGGAATATTGTAATTGGTAAAGAGACTGCTAAGGTCCTTAAACCAGTGCTAGGAAGAAGAAAACAACCCCCCCGTGCAACTATAAATAGCATCATTTGTTTATAA